>JAWPHD010003384.1:0-219637 GCA_037043455.1 Cyrtodaria siliqua
ACCGATAGTAAGGTTATTACCAAGCTTGGTTGTGGTCTTTATATTAATGACGGTCAGACCAAGTTCGAAAACCATCCCATACTGGATTATTGAACGCCAGAGTTTTTCGTCCTTGATTTTAATGGAAAATCCTATATTTTGCTTCTGAACACTAGTAGTCCCTTCATTTTTGCATCCGATGTTTACTCAAACTAGGTCGAGATATTAATGGAGGCTTAGACAAAACTTTGAAAACACCACATGTCGGATAATACACAGCAAAAGTATTGCCCTGATGTAATGGAAAGGTCTATAGTTTGCATTGTGAACACTAGCCTTTCCATTTTGCATCCGATCTTTACCCGGATTTGGACCAGAGTCTTTTAGTAATGAAGGCTCAGACAAATTTTGAAAACAACCCATATCGATAATAAAATTCAGAGGTTTATTGCCTTGATTTAACGGAAAAATCACTATATTTTCACCCCGTGAATTGTTAATATAGCCCCCATATTGGGCATCCGGTCTTACCCAAAACTTGGTCCACAGTCGTTATATTAACCGAAAGCCTGTACCATACTGAAAACCACATAAATCGCATAAGTAAACACGATAGGTATTGCCTCTTGAGTTAAATGACAATGTCCTAAATTTGCCTGGAGAACATATGTCTTTCAATCGATGTTTACTAAATTTAGTCATATATTATATTAATAAAGCTTGGACAAGTTCAATCCAGTGCATCAGACTAGGACACATCAGAGGCATAGCCATTGATTTTTAAAATCCATTGTTTTCCAGTAGGCCTCTTCAGACTATTCAAGCCAGTAGTGTGACATACTAGGCCCTCTTGTGCACCTTGTTCCCAGGAAGCCTACTAATACTACAAGCCTCACTGTGTAAATGACATAATTTTAGACATGGAGGTCATCTTGAGTGACAGTTTGGCCATAAAACACAAGATCTGTCTATCTGTCAGCAATTTCATAAAATAATATTTAGTCTAGCTGTGAAACAGTTTAAGACAAATGATCACAATATATTTTGATGGATCGACCCCTCTAAGATTTCGGTAGGTCGCCCAAGATTGCAAAGTAGAGCTAAAACTATGTCCAATATATGGCAATTTTAATTTAGCACTCGTGCAAATCTGCATACAGCTTCCTATCAGACCTGATTAGATAGTCTGAGAGATGTATAGAAAGCCCTGGAGAGCCCTGGAAACCCTGGGTGTAAAACACTGCTTTCGCTCCAGGAGTCCATTTTTAGTGACATTATAGAGAAAACATTATCAATATTAATTCTATTTACGGAATGAGCTACTCTAGAGCATATTTCATCGAAAAAGTACCTCGCGCCGATGGCAGATTACTTTGACTTTCTCCGATGTGCAGTTATTGAACAAATGCAGATTAAGTTTAATGCGAAATTAAGCTCGATGTGGTTCACAGTGGCCCACCATTTATGTTTATAATAGTACATAATTACATATATATACTTCATGTACTGGTATATCAGAAAGAGAACAACTTCAAACATTTTGAATATTTTGAACCGCTGGAGCAACATTGGCATTACTGTTAGGGTGGCGAGCATCTCGTGACAGTGCTCTGGCTCTGTAAGAACGGACTCTGTATACTAATACCCCATGGTGATCAGTATTCTTCTATAGTTCTTTGTAGCTGTTGATTCGACATGCCCCTATGTCCATTTATGCAAAAAACACCATTGTGTCATAAATGTATCTAGACGCAAGGAGTCTAGTGGTTCCGTGGAATAGGCAAATCCTTAGTGAAATCAATGTAGGGTCCAAAACAGAGTCAAAAGAACGCTGTCGGTTACGTGAGATGGTGTAGCCTTTTAATTCATAGCGGTAGCACACTTTCAAGATGGCGGATGATGACAAAGTTGAGCGTGAGTGTCGTAGACATTTACCGGCTATTTCTATGTTTCCCCTTTTAAAAACATGTAACCTATTTCCAGAGGTGGAATGTATGCGTCGACAAACCAATGTTCATGTATTGATCATGTAATCAATGTCAGAAAGAGTCGTGTTTCTCTCCGTTGTCTGAAATCGAATTGAAAGCCGAAAACACTTTTTCGCTTCAGCTCCAGTTATGTAAGCTTTATACATGCCAGCATCTATGGAAACAAGTAAATTACAAAAAAGGAACATAAAAAAACGCGTTTTGAGCTTAGTTTGTTTTAGCATGTTTAGAGGCATATAATGTTTTTAAAAAAAATCAGCGACGTCACATGTAGTCATTTGTATGTTTTCACGAGAGGTGGTGTAGACACTGCTGATTTAACCGATTCAGCCACAGAGTAGACATCATTTTTGAAAACAGAGTAGACAAATGTGAATTGTTTGGACACATAAATTGATATTGAAAAAGATTGACGGACAGACATACAGGCAGGCAGACAGACAGACAGGCAGACAGACATAGTGAATTAACACATCTACTAAATAATAGAATTCTAGAGGAATTATTATAATTCCTGTTCATTACAAGCATTGTGAAACGTGAAATACAGCGTGTATTTTTTGTAGAAGCAATGTTTATAAATTCACAAAATTCTGATACCTGTATGATCCATGCAATGGGGTAAATAGACGTACAATGCTTAAACCATAACAATAAAGGAAACACAGTAATTATAACGCCTTTTTAATATGAAGCATTCTTCATTATTTATCCCATGTGTGAACATGTGTCTACACTGTGTCCAAACAAGTTTACATGTGTCTACCCTGTATCCAAAAATGATGTCTACTCTGTGTCTCAATCGATTTAAACTCGCAGTGTCTACACCATCTCTCGCGACAAACATACACATGGCTACACTGTGACGTTGTTGATTTTTAAGCACATTATACGCCTCTTACAAAACTATGCATTGTCAAAATGTGTATTTGCATGTTATACTGTGTGTAATTGACTTGTTTACATAGATTCTGGCATATATAAAGCTTAGATAAAACACGTTCTCATTTGGTTTTACCCTTTTCTGATTGGGCCAAAATTGCGAGAATGTACTGCAATAGTTGGAAATCTAGCAATTTAGTTCACTAAAACTTAAGTTTGTTCTCAATTTAGCTCTGTTTATAAGCAAAGGGTGCTCACCTAGTGTTAAGTGACTGAATTCAGCCACACTCCGATGCAGTAAACAGTGAACTAGTCATTCAAAGCGATGCTTTGGAACTATTTTACCTAACTTTCTATTATCTTCTTATCAATATTGGCTGAATTCAGCCAGCTGAACAATGCAACGGCTTACAAATACGTTATTTTCTCCACTGATCTGTTTTACTTCACCTTCCTGTATGATACTTTAACCACACACAGGTACTGGCTGAACTGAGTCGCTTAATGTTGCACAACTTTCGGATATGGTTATACAGTGAATTATTAATTAGTGCTTCATTGGAACCTGTATTGGAACTTGTTTTATTTTACCTAACTTTTTATTTTCTTCTTATCAATACTGACTGAATTCAGCCAGCTAAAGCAAACAAGGGCTTGCAAATACATGTTTTACTTTCTCCACTGATCTGTTTTGGTTCCCCTTTCCTGTATGATGTTTAAAGCACACAAAGGTTCTGGCTGAATTCAGTCGCGTATGTTTCGTCGTCAGAGTATATTCAACACCAATAACAGTTCAGTAACTGGAGTTTTCATATAAACCAATCGTAAACATCTTTGTCTAAAACCATCGGCTGAATTCAGCCGCTAACAAAGGAAAACAGCTACAAGTATGAGATAAGAGCCAGTAGTATATGTTTTTGAGGTGATACGACCACCATCAATCACAGGTTGAACGATACTAGCTGAATTAAGTCGCTTATGTTTCGTTGAACAACAGCCTATAGAATAAGATACATAATTAATTGAGTGAACACAGTCTACGATTGTAAGTATTTCTAATTTTGCACAACTTTCAATTGAATGTTGTTTAACGGCTCATCAACACAGTATAGGTTATTTAAAGCCGCCCCAGAGAGAGAGAACCACAGTGAAGAAAGTGAAAACTAAAAACGTCGTTTCCTCTGAAACCAGTGACATTTTATTGCGCATTAAAATTCAAACAAACACGTAAATCTCACAGAGGTGATTCATTGTTACAATTAACGTATCTGACAAAGTACTACTACGTTTATAATTTAACAGAATAGCACGTGCATATATATAAAATATAGCTACATGTAGCTATAAGAGGCATATACTTGTCCCGTGTGTTTTTAATGTCATGTGTCGTAGTTTTCCTTGTTGTATTTGTTCTGCCTTATTGGTAATATTGCTGGGTTCATGCTGGGTTAAACTCAGACAACTTAAAGGCAATGTGACACAAGTGTATAACCTATATTCCTCTATCTGTTTCTCTCTATTTCTTTCTCTTTTTCTCTTTTATATATATTTATCTATCTCTCCCTCTCTATAATAAAGAAATAGAGAGAGAGAAAGAGATATTAGGATTTCTGAATGTTATGAACGCTTATCTTTTTCTCTATCTTTCTCTTATCCTTTTCAGTTTCCTAACTCTTCAGAACTTTATAGATCGCTCGGTTCTGCTTACTCTAACGTCTGTTGTTAAGTATTGTTAAACTATCTTCATAACTATAAACATATACTGATATTGGTGCAGTCTTTCAAAAGGCATGTTCAATAAACGAAATTAAATGAATTATTTTCTTCAAATTTTCGAACTCTTGGTCTTCTTCAGGAAACGCAAAAGAATACAGTTATTAAGTAAAATCCATCTTGATATTATAAACACATAGTGTTTACTGACAATAAAACAAAATAAATGAAATTTGACCAGAGGGAAATGTGTATATAGTATATTTAGCTTTCCTTATTTAATGTTATTAGCATTAGCTTATGACTATGTGTATCTAAACTGTACACATTGTGAATAAAGACACATTCAAACCACCGTGTAGATATTCAGCCTATATTTCCTTCCAGTTCTATATAGCGTTTCTACAAGAAACTTCCTAAATGGGCCTATTTTGATTTACAGCTAGGGACCAAAAATGTCGGTTGTAGACAGAGTGGACAAAAGCACAAAACTTTCTGCGATAGTAATTTGCAGTCTATCTTGACAATTAAATAAGGGTCACAGATCATTCTGTTACATTTTTTTAGCACATTTAAAAATGAACGCCCTCCTAATGCTTAAAGACGGCAATATATTCTTCTTTATGTCTTAACAAAAAGACCATTTACACAGAACTGTTGTATTTTATTTTTGGCTTAGATTTAAGCTCCCCTTTTAGTATATTAAATTTCCCATATCTCCTTTGTTACTATTTTTAGCATATTGCAAAATGCTTAAATATAGTAAAACATTCTTAATTATGGCTTAACCTAGAGACCATTTACATGGAATTTGTTTGTTTTTTTGGTTTAGAATATTAAACTATTCCAGAAATCAGCAGTTTTAGTTCATATTTTACTATTTTTTCCATTTTTGTTTTTGCCAAAAGACCCATACTTATCCCTTTATGTATTCATTATTTCATGAAAGGTAGCATTACACTTAAATGGGTAAATACAATAATGAATAAGGACTTAAAATAAATGTTTATCTAATTATTCCTAAAATCAGCAGTTTTAGTTATTTTTCCGAAATGTTTACCAAAAAAAATAATTTAAGGGCTTACAAACCTTTTAGGACCCTTTTAAATATACGGATACTTATAATTATAAACCCATCTGAGAAAAGCTTTGTTCGTTTTTCGTTCGTGTCTAGATTGGCTTCAAATTCCTGGGTATTGATCCCTATCTATAGTAAATACTGATAAGGGTGATCCTTTGGGAGCATCAAACACAATTAAGAGAATAAAGCAGCAGAGTCGGTTGTATTGAGTCTGTTCGTGAGAAGTAATGTAAGAAGCTACACCTCTCACTCCCCCTAGCACCGGCTTAATTGGTATTGTACTTGAAAGCCACCTTTATTGGGCTGGTTGGTCCCAAAGGACCAGTTAAGACATAATTCTACACTAAACGCACGCCACAGTTTTTTAGAAATAAGAAAACACCATCTAAATGTTTGTTTAAAAACGTATGGCCATGTACACCTAAATAACTGATATTCCTCGAACAGCTGTATATGGGGATTTCAACTCCACACGCATTAATTGGTTTAGGGGTAAGAAAATGATCTATACTTATTAGGATTAACATATCAAAGTCTCTAAAACCACTACGCTAAACCCTAAGACTACATTGCCTTCATGAGAATGACGCCCAATATGCATTATTGTATTGAAATGTCAGTTCCTACAATGATTCGATAATTTGAAGACAATATGATTCTACAATTATCATCTTTTTCTAAATGATAGATTTATACACAACTTCCTACATGGTTATCTAACTACTTTATTTGAGCTGTATGACGTGTCTACAACAAGTGTTATACTTAGTTGAAATAAGGATAAGTAATGTATTTTTCCTGATGGGAAAAAAAGACAGATAGGAGTGTAATAATACATTAACATATATTAAATTGGATGTAGTTTAAAATCAATGGTTATATAATATTTTTCGACTTTGGGAGGCATAGTGTATCATTTCCAAATGATATATGCTTTGAGGAACACAAATTCAAATCAACCATTGTTTATGTAATCAGTGTTCCTCTTTCAGAGGTTTTTTCGTACATTGTGATTTGAATGATAGAAAGATGACAAATAAGCTATGAAAAACATTATAATTAATAAACACATAGTTTTTAAAGTCGTTCAGTATATATAACGTGTTACCTTTTACCGCACCGCGTATTATATACCGTTAAACATCCGATGTTGCTTGGCTGATTATCAGATTATCAATATGCATAACGTGTGCAAACAACATTTGATCTTGAAATTATGATCTTTGGTAGAAAAAATAAAGATGTGTCTTTCATATTAAAATTATTGTTAGTCATTTTATTGTTGAGAATACATTAGTCATTATATTCTATGGTAATTAAACCTCTAAAGTGTCTATGTTCAAGTATATTTTCTGTTGAGATTTGTATGCATCTATTTTACTTCCTTTTTTCCGACTAGTAATATAGATACTGATCATACTATTAGATTGCCATACACAGATGGATTAAAATAAGACAAAGAACGAATGTTAAAATGTGCGGGAAATGTATATTGCTAGCTGCTGTTGCTGTACTAGCTTTGCAGATTCAGAATGCACGTAAGTAAAAATATTTTATAAACATAATTTAATTTGTAAAACACGATTTCTTGTTTGCAAGTATCGCTCTTTATTTGCAGATATGCACTTTTCTGCCTAATAAAGGGGTGACCTATTAAATTTTGCTTTAATTAGGCACTGACCAATAAAGCAAATCAATGCGGAATCCCTCGGCGTTTATTGTACGTAACGTTATCCGACGTCAGGCACGTAACTTTGCCTGACGTCATAAAACAAACAAAAAACAACAACATGGCAACGTCCTCGATAAGCGTAACATTCTGAGAAATAAGTAATAATAGTAATCATGCAGAAGATATGGATAATCTACATGATAAACGCCTAATAAACATGATAGTAAAAGTCACTGACATAATATTCTCTACATCTTTTCCTTATTGGTATATATAAATCTTCGACACTAAAAACATGCTATACGACATATTAAATAAGGATATCCGCCATTAATAAGGACTGTTTTAGTTCTGAAATCAATGTGTTATTGTTTTAATTTCAAATCTCCGTTTGTTATGAACAGTGCAATTAACTGGGGGTTTCGTATGTCTGCCAGGGTAGAGGTGCTAACGTGCTTCGCAGTAGTCCGTATACCCGAATGATCCTCTACGCACGGGGGCATAACAATTCGGTGTAGCTGAATATTATAATGTAACGTTAATCGAAAATATTCAATAAAACACAGCTGTTGTCAATGTGTTTATCTCTAGCGGCCTTTTTTATTTTGCCACTGACCGTTCCAAGGTGGAATCCCCATTGCCAACCCGGTGTTTGTGGTGTCGCATACTTTGTTTCTGTTTTTCCTGTAGAAAAATAGTCTCAATCAAACCGATACTGCAATATATTTTTAATTTATCGTATTCGGTGATTTCTTCTTTCATAGTATTACTCTTTTTATATATCACAGTAGCGTTGCCTGTGCAGTGTGACGGCGGTAAAACGTCTTCCCGTTCTTGCAATCGGAACTGTCATTCCATCTTTGGAGATCGTTGAGCCCGATATGTATATACATATATTGGTGTTACGTTCACAAATATCTTGTTTTCTTACTTTAATTTCAAATAGGTGGTTTCACTTCTCCAGACTTTAAAGAATCTGACTATTGTTTAATCACCCTTAGGATATGTTGTCTGCTTTTTAATTTAGTCTTTTGATTGTTACATGTGATAGGCAGGCTTCATAACCTCTGCTCCCAACTAAATTCCATTTTGTTTATTTCGCCTATTGTTTTCTCGTTGATGGCAAAACATATTGTTAGAAACTGTGACCATACGCCGCTGGCCATGGAATGGTATGAAAATACCACATTGAATGTTCCATGTTCACCGGCATATGCATACCATCTTTGGTATGTCTATTGACATTTTAAATATTGAGTTCTGCTCAACCCGGCCTAGAGGGCATGAACTGTAGCGAGCATGTATCACTTCTATTCATAAACAGTCTCAGTCAAACCGAGACTGCAATATTGTTTATATTTTAGTCTCAGTCAAACCGAGACTGCAATATTGTTTATATTTATCGTGTTCGGTGATTTTACAAATGTTTCCTTTCATACTATTTTTTATATACCTACTACTAAGTTGTTTGTCATTTATGATATTGTATGGCTATAAAACAGTTTCAGTAAGGATTTCTTCAATTCAATTTGTTCCATCATAACCCTAATAACCGTAAACTTTTAAAAAAGAATAACATAAAGAGTGTACCCTAACCATAACCCCAAAATCTCTAGTATTAATTAACCCAAATTTAATTGAATGGCATGTTGTGTAACGGCTCACCCTAGAGAGATGGAAAGCATAGCTAGGAATCTGGGAAAGTGCCCCAATCGTATAGTCAAATATATTACTATGGTTCTTTATATACTCCGATACGCGCTGGGGTGCGCACCCCCATGTCCCACCCCTGGCTTCTACGCCTATTAATTGCTCAGGCTACTGCAGATAAACCTTTGACTGCAATAATCGCCCCGAACAATAGTGTTATAATCAATTAGTGTGTTTTTAGAATATGCTTTGGATCGTTCTCTTGGTAAATGTAAACGTTTTTTTCAAAAGAAAAATACAGCGTTTTACTTCAGCTAAACATGTCGCCTTCCAAGACCATATAAGGCGCGCTAGTAGTTTGTTATAAGGGGTCAGTAAAACGAGTACATATATAACATATTTTAAAGCTAGTTGAAATATATAGTTGAAGCAATATTATAGGTTATTGCATTTGTATGGCTAAATATTACTTAGAACGAGTTGTTTTGGCAAAGGACGACGAGCTTGCGAGTCGTCCTGCGCCAAAACAACGAGTTCCAAGTAATATTTAGCCATACAAATTCAATAACCTTTTTATTGTATACTTTCATATTGTTTTCGATCAATGTTAATTGTATGACTATTACTTTTCATTGTATTTGTGTTATTTTTATAGCTTTTGATGGAATTCCTATCTTGCCATTCAGTTTAATTTTGTCTGGATGATTATTTTGCGCGAAAACGACGTCGACGTCGGATGACGTCATTAAAAACAACAAGCCATTTTCTAAAGTTTGTTTACCATTCGATAACGTTAAAAACAGTGGGTGAGTGACCATTTCAGTTATTTTATCATTTTTTTGCCATAAAAGGTTGAAAAAAAACACGTATTATTTTGTTGACACTATAGGAAGGATTCCGTTATTTTTATTTGAAAGTAGTTCCTTATTTCTATTTCGCGGCTCTTAGCAAGCACGAGCAAAAGTTCCCGTGCAATATGAATGCGTGCAATATCGTAGAATATTGCACGCTTAGCTCAATGCAAACTAAACGGGACAATATGAAAGTATACAATATACATTTACTGTCTTCAACTAAGTTGAACGTATTTTGTGGAATATTCATTTTAAAAAATGTCGTTGCATCCCCACGAGACACAAGACAATTTATCCTGATTTGGGTCAAGTGATTTGTGTTTTCCTCGTATATTTTCACTTCCTTATATGTGATAGACCAGTCAACTTTTATGATGGTTTAAGTAATCAAGAACTGTCATGTGTGCTATTGTTTGTATGTAATATAGTAGTATCATAACGCAGTATCGATCATGGATACGTATATTCGTGTCTCTTGGTTCTGAAATGGTAACACAATTTATTGTATACTTTCATATTGTCCCGTTTAGTTTGCATTGAGCTAAGCGTGCAATATTCTACGATATTGCACGCATTGATATTGCACGGGAACTTTTGCTCGTGCTTGCTAAGAGCCGCGAAATAGAAATAAGGAACTACTTTCAAATAAAAATAACGGAATCCTTCCTATAGTGTCAACAAACTAATACGAGTTTTTTTTCCAACCTTTTATGGCAAAAATTGATAAAATAATTCAAATGGACACTTACCCACTGTTTTTAACGTTATCGAATGGTAAACAAACTTCAGAAAATGTTTTTAATGACGTCATCCGACGTCGACGTCGTTTTCGCGCAAAATAATCATCCACACAAAATGAAACTGAATGGCAAGATAGGAATTCCATCAAAAGCTATAAAAATAACACAAATACAATGAAAAGTAATAGTCATACAATTAACATTGATCAAAAACAATATGAAAGTATACAATAAAAAGGTTATTGAATTTGTATGTCTAAATATTACTTGGAACTCGTTGTTTTGGCGCAGGACGACTCGCAAGCTCGTCGTCCTTTGCCAAAACAACTCGTTCCAAGTAATATTTAGCCATACAAATGCAATAACCTATAATACTACATACTACACTATATATGCTCATGGTCGGGTCCTCGGTTTACTATTCATCTCATTTTAGTCAGAGAACCAGATTTCATTTTTTCAGGCATGAACACCTCATTCAGAAACTATATTCATAATGGTACTTAATAGATAAACAACATATGATAACATCATTTAAGTCGGAAATGACGTAGAACAGTTGGACTGGTTTCCATCCGGTAATATAAAGAAAATGCCTAACAGTGCATACACGTGTATAAAACATTTTTTTTCAAATATATAACTTCAAGTGGGAACTAAAGGAACAAAATAAACATTTTCTTTATACAACTGTTCAAATCATGTTCAACTATGCTGAAATAATATTAACAGTTCATTACTGTAAGCAATTGTTGTATTAGGTTTATTTTGCATTCAAGCATGGAAGTGTTTCAATATATTTTTACCGCACGATGCACTTTTTTAAAATTCGTTTTTGTTCAACGCGACGTAGCTTCACAAATATTATTATTGTGCAATACATTTGCAGATAATCCAGTCCATGGATAACACAACATAACTACTAGTATGATGGCTCAACCAATGATATTATGATAATCGATAATAATTAAATTTAATGAGAATTATCGAACATCAGCGTTACCGTTTAGTAAATGTAATACTATGCATAATTTTTGCTAGCAAATTCGATTACTGTTTTCAATATTTTAAACATGTACAATATTCTAACCTACTAGAATATATTCAATGTTACGCGCATTGTCGTTTTTTGTGTGTGTGTTTTTTGTTTGTCTTTTTCATAAACTCATGTAAAATGATTAGATAAAACGTTATACACCAGAAATAACCTTAATTAATATATTTTTTCTGATTATTATTATTTTAGTTGGCGTTTTACGTGTTCCTTATTTCAAAAAAAAGTGTCCGCTATAAACTGTGTACCATAGACTGAATCGGTTTAAACATACAGCGGTTCCTGTTCCAAAATGATACATGTACTCTCATTGCCAACTCACACTTGGCTTTTTAATAAATATTTAAAAGTAATTATTGCTCTAATTGGCTGTGTGTAGTTAACACTTCCTTCCATTTCAACAATTTCATTTACTTTCTGTATATGTTTACTGGATTTTAGATTTTAAGGCATGCAGCAATATAAGTATTATAAGGACAATCATTTATGAAGGTATTGTCCTAAGTAAGTATCTTAATAAAATGATAGAACAGTTTTTGTATTCATGCATTTTGTATTAACCCAGAATTGAAATGTAAACTGTAAACAAAATAAGTTCATCACGAGCCCAAACTTGTCATTGCATTTAATAAGAATTGTTTGACATCAACATTTACTGTTTACTATTTATAACGTAATTTTTCCTTGTAGATTCAGCATGTAGACGTGACTCTAATGGGAACCAACGAATCGGCTCTGGTTGTGAGTACACCTGTCATTGTAAAACCGCACGAGAACAGTGTGATGAAGTCACTGGACATTGTACTTCCGGTTGTGCTGATGGTTGGATGGGACCCGGATGTCAGTACAGTAAGCACAACATAATTTCTACATTTAACAAGTGTCGTACAGTTCCTGATCTCGTCTCTTTCATTGAGCAACCCTTATGAATATAGAAAACTAACCAATATTAATTTCTTATACAGCTGTAGCATTAAAAATGATATAAAGGCATAAAGGAAGTCATCTGAAACATTAACGATAAGTCGCTCACTTGAGATGTTTTGCAAAGAGGTAAAAGTAGTGCTCAAGATAATGTAGGAAAACCTTTGACTGAAAAAAGCGCCACGAACAATAGTGTTATAGTCAATTAGTGTGTTTTTATGTATTATCTTCAGGGCAAACACTTTTGTTTATTTAGTTATATAGTAAAAATCTCTCATCAGAAACTGCTAGGTCAACATTACGTGGTCCGCGTATTAACGTTCATACCCATCCAACCCCTTCTTCAAAATCCTGCTAATATAAGCTTTCCCATCGCTTAATGGAATTTAGGCTTGACCATGCAATGTTCATTTAATTATTGCATGAAATGAAATGGAAAATCTCCTTTGTACAATCAAAACCTTGGCGATGCACATTAGATGTTTTGAGCTGAACCAGAGGGCTGGCGTGGCGCCGTCGGTAGCGCGGCGGATGTGTAACCGTAGGCCCCGGGTTCAATCCTCCGTGGTGCCACTGAGTTCCGTCGGTGTGTTCTTGTGCAAGACACTTTCCCTTAGCCTCGTCCATCGGATTGAGACGTAAACCGGCCGGTCCCGTGTATCGGTCTATCCTCCGAGCACGTTAAAGAACCATAGGAATCTATTCGATAATAAGAGTAGGGCACGGTTGCCGGAATCCTATGTATTCTTCCCCTCTCTCTGGGGCGGCTCTAAATAACCTATACTGTGTTGATGAGCCGTTAAACAACATTCAATTGAGCTGAACCAATTCCTCTGGGGCTTTTTTGTTGGAGGTAGCAATAAGTCACGCAAAAGGTCAAGGTTATACAAATTTGTTTAATGATGTTTTCAATGTTTTCTTAGTAGACCTCCTTACGGGATATTGCTCATTAAATTGTTGAATTGTGTTTTATTTATCAGGATAAACAAAAAATGACCTTAACTCATGGTAATGTACATGATGTACATGGACAGTTGTGTGGCCTTTATGATTTCATATTTACCGACATGTGCGATATTGGATACTTATGGTATCGAAAACCGGTTTAACCACAATACGTGATTTTTTTTATTCTACAATAACTAGAGAAACAACCAAACATAACTACTTAATGATTTTTAAACATTTTGTATGGGTGTTATATATCAGAGGAATCAATTCGTTATCGAATTGATATAGAGAGAAGTAATTAAAACACAAAGCATTACTTGAATTCAACAATATCTTATTCCTTTTAGACATTACGTTTTCAAACCGACATCTATTTCATATGTTGACATTTTCTACAAATACAACTATCCCAACATACAATGCCGTTAGGACTGTTATATACGTTATCCCTAATCGAAGAATTAAACATTATATAAATATTGCATCACAGTGAGGGTGACAGTGGAAATTGTCAACCTAAAGAAAATAATGTAGACCGAGGCAAATCACAATTTACCATGATTTATTTTATTATACCAAAAACAATGTTTTGGGGTAAACTCAAAACATTAAAAAAAACAAAAAAAATAAAAATGTAAACGATGATTTAATGTATTCATTGTTTAACCAGTTTTCAAAACGAGATTCATATATTTAACATATTGTTTACACATTATATCAACATGTTAACAATATAAACAAATTCATGTTTTATCCGTATCACATATATGTAATAAAGCGTCCATCTATTTATTTGCGCATAGCTTGCTGAGCGTGGAGAAACCCATTAACATTATTTATTGCATACGCATTTACAAGCTCCATTTACTTTCAATGTAACAGGAAACGTCAATATTCGCTCATATCGACATGTAATAAAGTCTTATTGGATGTGCTATTCTCGTTCGTGATTTATGCAATCTTCTGTTCATGTCAAAGAAGGTATGTCACGTGATATAAACAATGATGAATTCCCACGATGTAACGACAATATGTTTGTTTCAAATAAATGTTTAGGTGAAAATTAAATGTTACCACCTATTTATTGTTGCGTATGCAATAAAAAGGTTATTAAATTTATATTCGGATATATGCACGAGTTCTTTCGCGTATTAATATTACACTTGTTTGAATACAAAATTAATATAATATAAATACTTGCTGTGACGCCACAATCATAAAACATTACATTATTTTTTGACCGTTCAACTTCATAATCGGGAAATAGTATACAATACAGTTATTTCAGTATCATTAAATAAAAATGAAATATTAAAAAGTGACCTATTGTCTCAATGTCGTCTCCCGATACCGAGGGACAATAGTTTTGACCGTTCTCAAAACAACCATGAAATAACTGTTTTGTTAGTTATCTATACAAGGTCTTATATGACGTATTACCTAATTCTCTATGTATAACGTGTAATTGATATGCCGTCTATGACTTTGAATTATGACTTCAATTAAGTTCGTGATGCCGATGTCAATCACGTTTTTTTAACCCGGGAGTTCCTTTTGCAAGGAGGTTTTGTAAGTCTTCTTCAGAGATCTCTTCGAATCGTGACATTGTTTACACCTATCCTATGCGTCAATCACAGTTTATGAAACTTTTGATTAGGGGAACCCGACGGGATAATTCTTTGCATTCAGATCGCGCATGAAACTATTCATTGTCAGGGAGGGCGGCAGTCGAACTGTTTGACACCTGCTTGGTGAGTGACAAAACAGATAGAAATGACTAATAACCATTTTTATAGAGCATTAGCTAGTAATATAACATGTTTCACGACAGGGTTTTATATCGGAGAATAAACGTGAGGTATAATATTCAATTGACGTATTATACAACTGCCACATATAGTGGATTAAATGTCGCCATGGTTGCTATTTGAGGCTACGGCTATATTTATTCCGGACACAGAAAGCTGATATGGGTATTGGACTGTGTATCAACGTCATTTTACTGTTCATAAACCAACTGTATTTTAGTAAGAATACCGGGACGCAGTCAAATAAGTATACAGGCATTTTATGGATCCCATATTACTTGAATTACGTATCAATTTTAGGGATACTGTCTACACATTATGTTCTATGCGAATGCTCTGTGCATTCGCATAGAACTGGTTCTAACTGTTTTTTGCTACAAGAATTAGATGTAAATTTCGGGGATACAGTTTATAAATCTATTCTCAGCATACGAATACAGCTGGTTCCAAATCGGTATCGTCACTGATTATTGATTGATGTTAAACTTTATTAAAGGGGCAAAAGACAATCTTGATTTTTTAAAAGCTCTCGCCTCCCCGTTAGTTTTTCTACATAACTTGCATTTGTTCAATAAAAATATTAATTATAAGAATAATATGTGAGGAATTGTGTTTGAATATTACCAACTGTTTGTGTGTACAGCTATATAGAATATAATCTCGTTTTGGTGCTGTCTGATTTTAAAATAAGCAACACCTCCTCCATCATTAAACAGAGTTGATGCAAATTTGACTGAAGCAACTTCTAAAGTGTTTGAATAGGTGTGCTTCACTACTACTGAATCTGAACTACTGATCAGATTTCAATAATAAAACATCTAACATTAAACCCTTTCTTCTAATGTAAATTAACATTGCTAAAAACTGAAATTACCTTCAATGAAGCAAATCTTTCAATCTAATTGCTATTATATTATCGTTAAGTTGCCTTTTTGATTATAACTTTGATAATTCACCAATTCTTACTATTCTATAACCATGATATTTTCCCAATTCCTCGCAATGTAATCAACAACATTTTATTTAGTGATCCGTTACACATACTACATGTATTTCAGATGTCTATCATATTCATATACTATATAACACAGATGCCAAAATTAAAAACAAGTGTCTCTTAATGATTAGTTTACATAGTTCTAAAATCTTTCATCATGATAAATGTGTTTTGATTGTTGACAATTACAAATAAAAATATTCTACATCTATACACTGTTCGTTAATTTTTATCATATTCATTCCCCTTACTGTTTTCTTATGTAACTGTCCTGACCGGCTTGCGATACTTTGTATCACTGAAAGTATCACTGTTTTCTTGTATACTTTATCCCCGACCAAAAAAATCGGGTGATATAAAGATTGCCCTCTGCTTAATTATTCCGTCTATTTGCATGTCCGTCCGTCCATCCGTCTGTGTAGACGTGGATTTGCCCGCTCTATACTTTCAAAGTACTATTATATTGAGATTATATATATCTAACTTAAATCAGGTCTGAATCTCAAATGCTCATGTTATTTTATTTCATAGTGCACACATTGTTTCTGTCCGCACTGTGACTTTTGAACAGGTTCAGCTAAGTTTATTAAACTATATCATGTATATACACTTATGTTTATGCTTATATTTATAGGTTTGTTGTATACTCAAATAAGGCCCTTAACTAAAAAAAAACGTCACATGTTCGCGTCCAAAGTGTCCTTTCCTATTCGGAAATAAGCATTGTTGTTATCGACATGTTTGCTCAGCTTCGTTGTAAACCTTTGAGTTATTTAATTAAGCTTAGACTAAACATTATCTCAAAGGGGTCAAACGTCCTAACATAGGTATTTATGCAATGTTATGATTTTGTTTTCTCTGAATTTGAAACAGATAAATACAGTTTAACTGATTTAGTTTATTAGTATCACAATACGTTCGGTTGCATATTAACTATTGTCCGTATATTAAATATCATAATGTTCAGTTAAACGTCATATGTCTTCGTAAATAGAGTATGTGTTATTTATCCATGGTATCCATCAAGTTGTCATTTAAACTGACATAGCAATTATTTACACATACAACACAATGGAGTTTAAAACTATTATTATATTATATTCCGCTATAAATTGTATATACTGCACACTTAATTCCATATATATAGTCCAAGGAAATCCTAAGATGTTTTGTAAAACAAAAGAGTTGCAGTTAGAGAATGAACACAACTGTGATGTAGACGTTTAAAACACAGTACAGGTTGTAACAAGAAATTCATAAATGTTGAAGTTTCATTTTGAAAATTTGAGCCAGTCCATTACTGTATTTAACGTAAAGAGTTTGCAAAATTTTGCATCCTAGGTTTGCTCACAAGCTTGAGCCAAACGCATACTCTGCACATAATGAAACTTTGCAGGAATACTATTTGCTGTGTTACGTGTTGTTTTAGTCTTTTTTCCGAAAGGAAAGATCTTAGGTAGCCATGTACCATTCGATTAACAGCAGCATATTGTACATACAATATATAGCGTAAATTCCCGTGTCGCGTTTCTTTTTCCATTCAGTTTAGTATATATTTGATAATAAGAGTATGGAACGGTTTCCGGGTTCCTTTATATCATTCCCCCACTCTCTCCCAACCTCTCTGGGGCTGCTCGAAATAACATATACTGCTTTGATGAGCCATTAAACTACAATTCAAGTGGTAGTCTCTGTACTGAAGTCATTTCAAATTAACAGGCCGGCTTACTTATTACGTGACCGATAAAGTAGGCATCTACCTGTTACCTTCAATGTATAGACATTTCTAAGAACATTATTGTAATGTGAATACGACGTATTGCTTCAAAAAGATATATAAGTTGAGGTGTGATATGCAAAGCTATGAAATACTCGTTTTCTTGATCACAGTATATTTGTAAAATGTATTAAACAAATGTATGTTATTTACATGTTTGTGTTAAAACGCTATGTTGTTTATATTGTCTTGATAGTATTACCAAATGCGTTGGGAATTCGAATGTTGGTTAACGGCTCATCAACACATTACCATTATATAGGTTATGTATAGCCGTCCGAGGGAGAGGTGAAGGATGCATAGGACTCCGGGAACATGCCCTACTCGTATTAACGAATGTATACCTATGTTTTTTAAAGTTATCAGAGGACATACTCCAACACAGAACCGCCCGGTTTACGTCCTCATCCGACGGACAGGGCTAAGGAAACGTGTCTTGCCCAGAACAACTCAGTGGCGCCAGTGAGGCTTGAACCCGTTTCCACCGGATATACATTGAGAAGAACATGTCTTTCACATACAATATACATCGGAATCGTATTTTTGTAATCACCTTCATTGTGTTGCTGATTAAATGATGTAAATGAACATTTGCATGACGTTTCTCCATTTCAATGTTTAACAGTGTGTGAGGATGGACGCTATGGCTCAGGATGCAGCAAAACATGTGGGAATTGTAAAGCTGGAGATGTTTGTCATAAGGATACAGGCCACTGTTCGAGTGGATGTTCTCCGGGCTGGCGTGGAGATATCTGTAAAGACAGTAAGTAGATATATATGTTATAATTATATATGTTATAAAGTGCTGTATTTTTCTGAAACAGTTCCCAATATAAATAACTACAACTTATAAAGGATATTAGTGTGTAACCTATTTGATCTTCTACTTTTAAATCATCTGACACGCATACATCTTGAAAATATTCCGCAGCTAGACATCAACTTGTGTCGGTAATTTTGACAAAATGCATTTAGAGCATACGTTCCCTGTCATACATTTGTGTATCTGCAAAATAGGCATTTGAATTACAGACAGGCTCAATTTTCTTAATTTTCTCAAACTTCTAAAATCTCTTATTTCTTCTTATTTACTTTACCCAACTTTGAATATGCATTGACGCGTGTTTATGTTCCAACAAAGAATGCACTGGTGGCACATATGGAGAAAATTGCGCGAAGATTTGTGGCCAATGTCTAACTGAACCGTGTGATATATTCAATGGTAGATGTACTAGTGGTTGCAGAGCTGGATACAAGGATACACCAACATGTGATACATGTATTATTGTTTATAAATTCTTAAAATATAAATTAGGATTTTGTTTAATACAATGGTTAAACATTCAAATTGTGACTGTCACATCAAACTGTAATGCCACTGAGGTATTATTATTGATCTTATTGGGCCTTGACTGAAAGCGCATTCATTGTTTTAATTATGTAATAGTAATGAGTGCTTTCAAACGTACGTGTGTTTTTAAAATTGTATAAAACATAAATAAACTGTAAGAACAAAACATCTTGTTATCAAAAGAAAACACACCAGAGATAATGCCCAAGTGATCATACGGTATTACTTTCTAATATTTAAAAAATGTATGCGTTATTGATGAACATAATGTGATACCGACTAATATATTGGTAAAACAAAATATTGTATAAAATGGTATGCATTATAATATGTTTAACAAAAAAAAGTCACAATAAATCAATTTGCTTTCTTAGGAAAGTAAATTGCATTTTAGTAAATACTACCTTTTGTAAACCACACAACACAATTCAACGGTAATCTGCACTTTATTATTTAGCATGTGTTCCTGGATCATATGGGGATAAATGTGCAAAACGTTGCAATGAAAATTGTCTCAGTTCTACAGCCTGTAGAAATACTGACGGTCATTGTGGTGGCTGCAAGGCAGGATGGAAAGGACACAAATGTGAACAAGGTTAACATGATTTCATTAATTGATTTTAAATTGTTAATGTCCTAACATGTCCTATTTCCTATTACGGTTATATAGTTTATTAATGTTAATAGGCGATACTATTAATGTTCGTTGAACACGTAAAGGGTTTCAAACAGATTGTATCTGTTGTACGGGTTGTGACGATGGGTGTTATGAGCGGGTAAGGTTCTATTACAGCAATGTCATCAGAAAACACTGGCGTTTATATTTAAGAAATTAAATATTTCCAGCGGGTTTATATTGTCCCATATGGCCCTGGTGGGCGGGACTTCAAGTTCACCGATACCAGGAGTCCCTAAGTCCCTAACACCAAGTTTTGATCTGGTATAAAATAAACCCGCTGGAAATATTTTATTTCTTAAATATAAACGCCAGTGTTTTCTGATGTTTTCTTATTTCTTATCTCTGACATGGACTTTTATGTATCATGATACACACTTTGTCGAGAGATTGAACAAAACACAAACAAATTCTCACAATTTACATTTTATGCCCATCTCTCTACATCAAACGAGAAAAATATGCAGCTTCAACCGATTAAAATATGTGGAGTATAATGCCGCTTAAAATAAGGCATTCCATTGCATTGTTGTTTTGCATCTGACGTGTAAAATGACGTCTCAACGGTAACGTGTTTTCTGGCGTTTCAAATGACGTCTTAACGGTTAACGTTCCTTACGTCAGAAGTTTGTATACACATTTGAAAGCTTCTCCAATAACTAATCAGCGTTGAGTATTTGAATAAACCATGCTAGATGGAAGGGTTAATCCATTATTCATTCCCATGATCATACAAACGTGATCAATTACGTGATCAATAAACGTGTAAAGGGTGTAAAAGATATTGTATCTGTTGTACGGTTTGTGATGATGGGTGTTATGAGCGGATAAGGTTCTATTATTGCCATGGCGTCAGAAAACACTGGCATTTATATTGAAGGTTTATCATGTTTATCCATTATTTATTTCCAAGATCGTACGAACGTCATAAATTACGTGATCGTTTATTGAATAGTGTGTTAAGACACGACAATAGCAATAAATCCATAATTATGCTGTAGTTGTATTACGTGTCCTTTGCTGTCTGTGAACCCAATAGTTTTCGTACTAGAATACCTCGTCAGCCGGTGATAAGGTACGTGAGGGATTTTGCGCTTTATACATGTTATATAAGCTATCATTAACAAACTTAATAGAAACTTCGACTTTTCTCTCTTGTTGTGTTCGTTGCTTCCAACAGAACAACATGTATTACTACTAACCATTCAGTTACAATTACATATGTGTACAGAATGCCCAGATGGAACATATGGAGAGAAATGTTTGGGTCAATGTGGCCAGTGTCGTAACGGGAATTGTAATATATTTAATGGTGAATGTTCCGGGGGATGCAAGCCTGGATACAAGAATACACCGTCGATCGCGGTCAGTGGGTTCGGAAATGTCTGTGATGTCGTTACCGACTTTGCTTGTCACAAAATGGGGAAACTCTAACCTGTTGTACAAGGAGTAGTAATTGCCAGAATCCATCACGTGTGTAATAAAACTAATGATAGTACAAAAATGTCTGTCTAAAGATCACCCGGACACTTTTTTACAAGATTACTAAACCAGATGATATTGATTAACCCCATAAACATATAGCTTAGCAATTGTTTTATGTATTATGTAGCCTGTGATGATGGTAAATATGGACGAAAATGTGCAAATAACTGTAGCGGACATTGTAAGAATGGAGCTGTGTGTCGGACGGATAACGGTCAATGTCTAAATGGATGTGCTCGTGGCTGGCGGGGAGACAAGTGCAAACACAGTAAGTTGTGTCCAGTATGGGTGTCTAATGTATGTCCAGTCATAACAACATATGAGCGATAATAAAGACATGCATGTTTAACAATATATGTTTTGTTGATTACTGCTATTGAATCAACTGATCCACAACAATAGTATGCATGGTTACATTCCTTATTAGAAACAAGACAGCAAACAATGTGTTTATATACATCAAAATAGTTTGAAAAATCAATTGGGTGAACGATTTTGCTTAAATGTTATGCAGATTAAACTAATCATGTACTAACGAACGCTTTTTCTGTGGGATGGATGTGTCGGTAGAAATATGGCTTTAAAAAAAAAGTATGGCGAAGAAATCGATTTGGACACCTTTTTAGATATAACAAAGAAATAAGGTTGATATTACATTGTATTTAGTTTGTTGTAAGAACACTATTTTGTTACAAATATGAATAATTGTATTTATTAAAAAACACCTATATCCATAACAAATTTTGATCATCCAACGATTTTGTAAAAATATAATAGAATAGAACAGTTTGTGTTCAGTAAAGCTCTCCTTAGGACATACAACCAGCGTTTTAATGTTTTAATGTTTACATAATTATAAATTAAATTAACTCACTAAATAAAGAATATAACAGATGTCATTACGTGATTCAAGTATTAACTTTCATACCCCATCCAACCCCTTCTCCAAGAAGCGAAAATGGGGTTGGCTGAAGTATGAAATAAAACTTTAATTTCGGCTTAAAAAGTTTGAATATTGAAAAATTAAAACATTTAAATACGTAATTTTAAACAGGTTATTGCATTTTTCCTGTAAAAAATGTTTTTAAAACATGTTGTGTTGTCGAAATATCCGTTATAAAATCTTGCTAATATAAGCTTTCCCATCGCTTAATAAACTTGCCTATTGTAGAATATTTTCTTTTAATTTGATATATATGTTTATATAAAAGGCCATGTTGTGACATATTTAAAGACATTTAAATCATATCATTCAGTTACATACAATATATAACTCTTTCTGATTTCAAAATGTCTTAATCAAAATGCTCGATCCTTTTATTGCGAGTAGTACAGATATTTTAAAATTCTTGAATACATGCCCGTACTTTTGTTTTACTTAACATAGCATAGAACGTTGGAAGTTATCGTCTATAACTATTCCTTACATGTACACTCCTTTATACAATTCCTATATATTATACAGTAGACAGTAGACTGCTATTTAATATTTCGCGCTGTCGTTCGCTGTTGTAATGTCAAACCCTGGAGTGACGTCACTGGAGGGCAGCATTTTTGTTAATGTTACCCTCCCAATCGCATCATCTCTGAATCAATGTATTTCTAATGATAAAATCCGACGTCAAAGCAAGTTAAACTTTATAAATATATATTGTTTTTTCCCCATGACCAACACGTTATGCGCAAATAAATCGGTGAACTATTTATTAGAATATGTATAATTATGTTATTTATGTTAATAAAATGTTAAAGTACATGTTATGTGCAATTTTTTTTTATATAGATATGAATAATATTTTTGTTGATCATAACGTGTTTTGTAAATCCAAACTGCTTAACAAATTAATAAAAAAAAAATCCTCTTTTTCATAAGAACGAAAGGGACCTTTTTTCACATCTTTTTTTATTTTTTCGGTATAATAAAATAAATATTGCATCCCAGTAAAGGTGACAGTGGATATTGCTAACCTTCGGAAAAATAATGTCAATCTTCGGCTTCGCCTCGGTCGACAATATTTTCCTCAGGCTGACAATATCCACTGTCACCCTGACAGGGATGTAATATTTATATAATGTTACAAGGTGCTATGTTTTTTCTGAAACTGTTCCTAATATAGGTAACTGGCAATTATAAAGGATACTATTTTGCAACCTATTTGATTTTCTAATTTTAAATTAACTGAGGTACTGTTTCGCTAAAATTACCAAGATACATACACGCATCTAGATTATATTCCGCATCTAGATATCCGCTTGTGTCATCAATTTTTACAAATGTTGATGTATTTCGAGCATACGTTCCCAGTCATACATTTGTGTATCTATACATCAAGTATGCAAAATAGGCATTTGACTACATTACAGGCAGACTAAATTATATGAATTTTTTAAAACTTCTGAAAGCTCTAATTTCTTAGTATTTTATTTTACCCAACTTTGAATAATGCATTGACATGTATTTATGTTTCAACAAAGAATGTACTGGTGGCAAATATGGAGAAAACTGCGCGACGAGTTGTGGCCAGTGTCTAAATGGACCGTGTGATATATTCAATGGTAGATGTACTGGTGGTTGCAGAGCTGGGTACAAGGATACACCAACATGTGATGAATGTATTATTGTTTATAATTTCTTCAAATATAACTTTGCATTTTGTACAATACAAAGATTAAACATTCAAATCGTGACAGCAAACGGTAAAGTCATTGAGGTAATCTTATTGATCTAATTGGGCATTGAATGAAAGCGCAATCTCTGTTTTAATTATTTAATAGTAATGAGTGCTTTCAAAAGTACGTGTGTTTTTAAAATTGTATGAAGCATCAATTGTAGGAACAAAACAGCTTGTTACGAAACGGACGATACATTAGTTTGTAGGATTTTATGAAAAGTATGTTTTGTAACCAAATATCGATTGAACGCGTGAGATGAATGAGATAAACGTTCATCATTCAGTCATAAATTAAACAATTAGACTGTTAAATGTTTTTTTATGTTATAATATCAAGCATATGCTAACCTAGGTTTCTCTGTGCATGTCAAGCGTTGCAAATATTGTTATATGTGTCATATAATATAGCTTGTTACAATGGACGGTAAGGGTGCGTAGTTCTGCAGTGGTGTCAGAAAACACCCCAGGGATAATACACAAGTGACCTTCCGGTATTGCTTTCCAATATTTAACAAATGTATGCGTTGTTGATGAACATATTAATAACATATTGTGATACCGACTAATATATATTTCGTAAAATAAAATCGTGTAAGAAATAGTGCACAATATAATATGTTTAACTACAAAAGCAAAATATCACAATAAATCAATTTGCTTTCTTATTAAAGTAAATTGTTTTTTTAGTAATTACTACCTTTTTTAAAACACACAACACAATCCAACCGTAATCTTCACTTTATTATTTAGCATGTGATCCTGGATCATATGGGAATAAATGTGCAAAACGTTGCAACGAAAATTGTCTCAGTACTACCGCCTGTAGTACTACTGATGGTAACTGTGGTGGCTGCAAGGCGGGATGGAGAGGGGACAAATGTGAACAAGGTTAACCTTTCATTAATTAATTTATTTTGAATTGTTGATGTGATAACATTTCTTTTTACGGTTATACCTTTTATTAATGTTAATAGGTTAATAACAGATTGTAACTGTTGTACGGTTTGTGACGAAGGGCGTTATAAGTGGGTAAGGTTCTATATAATACTGAAATGGCGTCCGAAAACACTGGCATTTATATTTAAGAAATAAAATATTTCCAGCGGGTTTATATTGTCCCAGATCAATACCTGATGGGCGGGACTTCAAGTTCATCGATACCAAGGGCCGCATGCCCACGGTTTCGATATGTTTGAAGTCCTTAACACCAGGTTTTGATCTCGCACCATATAAACACGCTGGAAATATTTTATTTCTTATCTGACGTGGATTTGTATGTATCATGACGCACATATTGTTGAGAGATTGAACCAAATACAAACAAATTCTCACAACTTACATGTTATGCTCATCTCTCGACATCAAACGAAAACAATATGCAGCTTTTACCGATTTAAATTTGTAGTTGGAGCTTAGAGTCGCTTAAAATAAGGCATTCAATTGCATTTTGTTTTGCATCTCGCGTTTAAAATGACGTCTCAACGGTTAAGGGACCTGACGTCAGAGGTTTGTATATACATTTAAAAACTTCTCCAATAACCTGTCAGCATTGATTATTTTGATAAACCATGTTACATTGAAGAGTTTATCCATTATTCATTCCCAAGATCGTACAATTGTGATATATTACGTGATCAATAAACGTGTAAAGGGTTTAAAAGAGATTGTATCTGTTGTACGGTTTGTGATGATGGGTGTTATGAGCATGTTATATATCTTAAATATTGCTATGACGTCAGAAAACACTGGCGTTTATATTGAATGGTTTATCCATTATTCATTCGCAAGATCGCACAAACGTCATAAATTACATGATCGTTTATTGAATAGTATGTTAAGACACGACAAAAGCAATACATCTTATCTAGTAGTTGTATTACTTGTCCTTTGTTGTCTGCGAACCCAATAGTTGTCGCAGTAGAATACCTCGTTAGCCGGTGCTAAGGGACGTGAGGAATGTTACACTTTATATAAACTCTCATTAACAAACTTAATAAAAACGAATCTGCTACTTTTCTCACTTGTTGTTTTCGTTGCTTCCAATAGAACAATGTTTATTACTAATAAACAATCAGTTACAATAAATATGTGAACAGAATGCCCAGATGGAAGATATGGAGAGAACTGTTTGAGGACATGTGGCCAGTGTAGCAACGGGCATTGTAATAAAATTAATGGTGAATGTTCTGGTGGATGCAAGCCTGGATACAAGAATACACGACTTTGCACTGAAGGTAATTTTGTTTTGATAATTGCAATTTGATTCTAAACGGATAAATGCAATATCCTAAAATATGTTTATTTTAGAAGCTAAATTAATTATACATAATATAATGACAAACTGTATTATGTTCACGAGAATATATACATTCGAATGTATAGCATTACTGACTACAAATAAATATGAATTCCTTATTTTTAAAAAAAGCATTTACATGTTAGAACTGCCCGCTTATGTACGAAGATTGCCTGGAGGGGCACCTGGGATCTCACCAACTGAAGCTGGAAAGTCGCGATATGACCTTAGCTGTTGGTTTGACTAAAAAATTCAATTCAATTCAATTCGCCAATAATAGCTCTATATATACTTAACATTTACATTTATTTTGAGATAATACTGACAAGTACTTTTCAAAATAAATTATGTTTACGTAATAGCTTGCAGTGCTGGTAAGTATGGTCTAGACTGTAAGGAACCATGTAGTGTCAATTGTCAGGGACCAAAAGCATGTCAGAAAAAAAAAGGTAAATGTGATTGTAGACCTGGGTGGATAGGATACACATGTGATCAAGGTTGGTGGTTGAAATATTTTAGAATGGCTTTGTAACCGATTATTAGGGTCAATATTTTTTTTTTTTAAAAACGTACACGTTCCTGTTACACATAGCCAATAGTATTTGTCAGAATCCATCACTTGTAATAACACGAATGATAAGCAATGTTAGGGATAGATGAAGAGTGATAAAAAGTTTAAAATATAAACCTTTATTTAAAAATTGATTTAAGGCTTGGGTAGTAAGACACTTAAATGTAAATGTTTCACGATATCAATGCATACATCTATAATAATACATTGTGAATCATATATTATTTAAAAAACAGGACATGTTTTTACAATATTATTAAACCAGATGATATTGATTTACCCAATAAACCTATAGCTTAGCAATTGTTTTATGTATTATTTAGCCTGTGATGATGGTAAATATGGACACAATTGTGCATATAACTGTAGAGGACATTGTAAGAATGGAGCTGTGTGTCGGAAGGATACAGGTCAATGTCTAAATGGATGTGCTCCTGGCTGGCGGGGATACATGTGCAAATACAGTAAGTTGTGTCCAATATGGGTGTCTAATGTACATGATGTATGTCCATTCATAACAACATATCAGCGATAATAAAGACATGCATGCGAAACAATATATGTTTGATGACTGCAATTGAATGAACTGATCCACAACAATAATATACATGGTGACATTCCTTATTAGAAACAAGGCAGCTAACAATGTGTTCTATACATGAACATGTTTTGAAAATCAATTGGGTGAACGATTTCGCTTACATTTTATGCAAATTAAATTAATCATGTTAGTTGCTCTCAAAGGATCACCTTTATCAGTACTTATTCCGGTATTGCTTTCCAATATTTAACAAGTGTATGCGTTGTTGATGAGCATATTAATAACATAATGTGATTCCGACTAATATATATTCCGTAAAATAAATTCTTCTATGAAATGGTGCACAATATAATATGTTTAACTACAAAAAGCAAAAAATCACAATAAATCAATTTGCTTTCTTAGTAAAGTAAATAGTTTTTTAGTAAATACTGCCTTTTTTAAAACACACAACACATTCCAACGGTAATCTTCACTTTATTATTTAGCATGTGATCCTGGATCATATGGGGATAAATGTGCAAAAAGTTGTAACGAAAATTGTCTCAGTACTACCGCCTGTAATACTACTGATGGTAACTGTGGTGGCTGCAAGGCGGGATGGAGAGGGGCCAAATGTGAACAAGGTTAACATGATTTCATTAATTCATTTTAAATTGTTGATGTCTTAACATTTCTTTTTTTCTTTTTACGATTATACCTTTTACTAATGTTAATAGGTTTAAAGCAGAGTGTAACTGTTGTACGGTTTGTGACGAAGGGTGTTATAAGCGGGTAAGGTTCTATGTAATACTGCAATGGCGTCCGAAAACATTGGCGTTTATATTTAAGAAATGAAATATTTCCAGCGGGTTTTTATTGTCCCAGATCAATACCTGATTGGCGGGACTTCAAGTTCATCGATACCAAGGGCCGCATGCCCGCGGTTTCGGTATGTTTGAAGTCCTAAATACCAGGTTTTCATCTCGCACCATATAAACCCGCTTGAAATATTTTATTTCTTATCTGACGTGGATTTGTATGTATCATGACGCACATATTGTCGAGAGATTGAACCAAATACAAACAAATTCTCACAACTTACATTTTATGCTTATCTCTCGACATCAAACGAAAAACATATGCAGCATCTACCGATTTAAATTTGTTGGAGCTTAGAGTCGCTTAAAATTAGGCATTCCATTGCTTTTTGTTTTGCATCTGACGTTCAAAATGACATATCAACGGTTAAGGGACGTGACGTCAGAGGTTTGTATATACATTTAGAAACTTCTCCAATAACCTGTCAGCGTTGATTATTTTGGTAAACCATGTTACATTGAAGAGTTTATCCATTATTCATTCTCAAGATCTTACAAACGTGATAAATTACGTGTAAAGGGTTTAAAAGAGATTGTATCTGTTGTACGGTTTGTGATGATGGGTGTTATGAGCGTGTTATATCTTTTAAATATTGCTATGGCGTCAGAAAACACTGGCGTTTATATTGAAGGGTTTATCCATTATTCATTCCCAAGATCGCACAAACGTCATAAATTACATGATCGTTTATTGCATAGTATGTTAAGACACGACAATAGCAATACATCTTATCCAGTAGTTGTATTACTTGTCCTTTGTTGTCTGCGAACCCTATAGTTGTCGCAGTAGAATACCTCGTTAGCCGGTGCTAAGGGACGTGAGGGATATTACACTTTATATAAACTCTCATTAACAAACTTAATAAAAACGAATCTGCTACTTTTTTCACTTGTTGTTTTTGTTGCTTCCAATAGAACAATATTTATTACTAATAAACATTCAGTTACAATTAATATGTGTACAGAATGCCCAGATGGAAGATATGGAGATAACTGTTTGAGGACATGTGGCCAGTGTAGCTACGGGCATTGTAATAAAATTAATGGTGAATGTTCTGGCGAATGCAAGCCTGGATACAAGAATACACGACTTTGCACTGAAGGTAATTTTGTTTTGAAAATTGCAATTTGATTCTAAACGGATAAATACAATATCATAGAATATGTTTATTTTAGAAGCTAAATTAATTATACATTATATAATGACAAACTGTATTTTGTTCACGAACTCTGAGATTGTTTCTTGTATATTTTCACGAATGTATATATTCGAATGTATAGCATTACTGACTACAAATAAATACGAATCCCGTATTTTTAAAAAAAAAAAGCATTTACATGTTAAAAAAAAGCATTTACATGTTAAAACTGCCCGCTTATGTACGCAAATTGCCTGGAGGGGCAACTGGGATCTCACCAACTGAAGCTGGAAAGTCGCCATATGACCTTAGCTGTTGGTGCGACTATAAAATGTAATTCAATTCAATTCGCCAATAAGAGCTCTATATATACTTAACATTTACATTTATTTTTAATTGAGACAGACAAGTACTTTTCAAAATAAATTATGTTTACGTTATAGAATGCAGTGCTGGTAAGTATGGTCTAGACTGTAAGAAACAATGTAGTGCCAATTGTCAGGGACCAAAAGCATGTCAGAAAGAAGATGGTAAATGTGATTGTAGACCTGGATGGATAGGATACACATGTGATCAAGGTTGGTGGTTGAAATATTTTAGAATGGATTTGTAACCGATTATTAGTGTCAATATGTTGTTTTTTTTTAAAAAAACGTACACGTTTCTGTTACACATTTGAAGTCGCCAATAGTAATTGTAAGAATCCATCACTTGTAATAACACGAATGATAAGCAATGTTAGGGATAGATGAAGAGTGATAACAAGTTTAAAAATAAACATTTATTTAACAATTGATTTAATGCTTCAGTAGTAAGAAACATAAATGTACATGTTTCACGATATAAATGCATACATCTATAATCATGATAATAATACATTGTGAATCATATATTATATAAAAATCAGGACATGTTTTTACAATATTACTAAACCAGATGAAATTGATTTACCCAATAAACGTATTGCTTAGCAATTGTTTTATGTAATATGTAGCCTGTGATGATGGTAAATATGGACGAAACTGTAGATCTAACTGTAGCGGACATTGTAAGGATGGAGCTGTGTGTCAGAAGGATAACGGTCAATGTCTAAACGGATGTGCTCCTGGCTGGCGGGAATCCATGTGCCATCGCAGTAAGTTGTGTCCAATGTGGGTGTCTAATGTATGTCCATCCATAACAACTTATGAGCGATAATAAAGATATGCATGTTAAACAATATATGTTTTGTTGATGACTGCAATTGAATGAACTTATCCACAACAATAGTATGCATGGTTACATTGCTTATTAGAAACAAGGCGGCTAACAATGTGTTCTATACATGAACATGTTTTGAAAATCAACTGGGTCAACGATTTCGCTTAAATTGTATGCAAATTAAATTAATCATGTAATAACGAACTCTGTTTGTGTGGAACTGATGTGTCGGTAGAAATTTGGCTTAAAAATAAAAGTATGACGAAGAAATCAATCTTGTCACTTATTTAAATATAACAAAAAGATAAGGTTGATATTGCATTGTATTTAGTTAGTATTTATTTGTAAGAACATTATTTTGTTACAAATATAAATAATTGTATTTATTAAAAAACGCATTTTGATCATCCAACGATATTTAAAAATATAATAGAATAGAACATTTGTATCCATTTAAGCTTTCTTTAGGACATACAATCATCGTTTAAATGTTTACATAATTATATTTAATTGAACTCACCAAAGAAATAATAGAACAAAACAGATTAATATGTTATTCGTATATGCCTATTCTGAATAAAACTTGCCTTTGGTGGTATATTCGTTTTTGTTTAATAATTGATATATGTTTTTATATAAAAGGCCATGCTGTGACATATTTTCAAAGACATTTCAATTTTATTATTAAGTTAGATACAATATATAACTCTTTATTATTTCAAAACGTCTTAAACAATATTACCGATCCTTGTAATGCGGTTTTTCAATCTTGAAAACATGCTCGTTTCTTTGCTTAAGAAAGCATAGAAGATTGGACGTTATCGTCTGTAACTATTCCTCACGTGTACACTCCTTTATGCAATTCCTACATCTATCCTAGCGTGAAACATTATACATTTTCCCGATGATGACATCTATCCTAGCGTGAACCATTATATATTTTCCCGATGATGACATCTATCCTAGCTTGAACCATTGTATATTTTCCCCGATTATGACATCTATGCTAGCGTGAAACATTATACATGTTTCCCGATTATGACATATATCCTAGCCTGAAACATTATACATGTTTTCCCGATTATGACATCTATCCTAGCGTGAAATATTGTACTTTTTTTCCGATTATGACATCTATCCTAGCATGACACATTATACATGTTTCCCGATTATGACATCTATCCTAGCGTGAAACATTATACATGTTTCCCGATTATGACATCTATCCTAGCGTGAAACATTATACATTTTCCCGATTATGAAATCTAGCCTAGCGTGAAACATTATATATCTTCCCGATTATGACGCTGAGTTTTATACGAGTATAACAACCAGTATCAACTTTTAAATTATTTGGTTTAAACAAATTGTATTTCACATGCTTTTTACAACATAATATGTGTACAAAATAGCAGAAAAATGATTAGACCGAAATTAAGACAATTATGGTGTTCTTCTTTTAATGTTTTGAGGTTGTTCTAAATTTGCAGATGCATTGTATCATTTTAAATGCATTTTAACGTGAATTGTGTATGCAAATATACATTTATATGTACATGTTGTAGTATTGGCATTGTTTTAAAATATAGTTTCATAACTTACTAGAATGCCCATCTTATTGGTATGGGGATAAATGTGTCCACATGTGTAGTCGACATTGCAAACAAGGACGCGAGTACTGCAGCAATATTGATGGTACATGTCATAATCAGTGCACGGTTGGCTGGATGGGAGTACTCTGTGACCAAGGTATAAGAAGTGAAAATAGAAATTTACTGGTATTTGGGTGCATTATTAATTGAGCTTTGATTGTCGATACAACAGTCAGGATAATTTCTTTTTATGAGATACTTTTAAATTTCGATTGTTTTATGATGCACAGAACAAATCTCAGTTAAATTTTAAAATATACATGTAACAAATAAACACCGTTGTACTTGTTTAAAGGCCGATTTAATACAAAATGAAAGGTAAACTGCTAAGTTACCTGCTCATTTAATACTTCATAATTTCACAGAATGAGTATGTATAAGCCGTCCTGAATTTCAGATTATTTCAAAATCCATTTCAAGAGATACATGTAACAAATAAACACCGTTGTACTTGTTTAAATGCCGATTTAATAAAAAATGAAAGGCAAACTGCTAATACTTCATAATTACATTTGTGTACAGGATGCTCGAATGGAACATATGGAGAGAACTGCAAGGAAGCATGTGGTAAATGCCGTAAAGGACATTGTGACGCACACCACGGTGTATGTGATGGTGGATGTCAGTCTGGATACAAGAATACATCCATGTGTGTTGACGGTAAGTATGTCTCCATAACGACAGTTTGATACTTAATTATTAATTAGCGCGCCCCTCAAGTGTGTCTATACCTGACATAATTACCAGCATGAAATCGCTGTTGCAATTGTGTTCTAATAAAAATATTTAAAGCAGTTAAAAAAGTAAAAAATAAATACAGCATTCACTGGACACTCTCCACTGAAAAGACACAGCCAAACAATCAACAATAATCGGAAAACTATCAGTAGAATATGCGACACCACAAACATAAAATGGTTAACCAAAGCGGTACTGCTTTAGAACGGTCAGTGGCAAAATCTGTCGCTGGGGTATAAACAGGCTCTAGGGTGCACCAAACCCCCTCATGTTTACCCTATTGTCATCCCAAGGACGGTGTGGCCATGTCAAGCGATATACTCTAACAAACTAGGCAGCAATAATATTCACAAGGCGGCATTAATATGCACAAGGCAGCATTAATATGCAATACGTAAACTGAATGTATATACGAGTATAAAACACAAAAGACTATAAAGCCACAAAATAATAACGGTATGACTTGAAACGTTATCTTCCTTTACAGGATTTCGGATCAAACTTGTATGAACAGCATAACAGTTACATATTAATATTTAACTTCCGATGCTATCGATGTTTACAATCTCCGTTTACTTTCAATGTAACAGGAAACGTCAAAAATCGCTAATAGTGACATGTAGTAAAGTGATAGTGGGTGTGTAATGTATACTCGCTCGTGTTTTATGCAATTTTCTGTTCATGTCAAAGAAAGTATGTCAAAAATGTTTATTTCATGGTGAAAATTCCCACGACGTGACGACAATATGTTTGTTTTAGATAAAAGTTTTTGTGAAAATTGAATGTTTACAACCTATTCTATTGTTCTAATTTAAAAATGCGTATGCAATAAAAATGTCATAAGATTTATATTGTGATATATATTGTGATATATGCACTCGTTCTTTCGCGCATAAATATATCAATATCAATACGCAAACGAGCTGAGGCATATATCCCAATAGAAATTTAATAACCTATAACTATTTACATGATCGTTTATGTGTTATATCGCCTATTAATGCTGCCTTGTTTGTTAGAGAATATAACCTGGCGGGGATATTTTAATTAACACTGTACCGTTTTATTGGGACGACAATATGGTAATAGTGAAGTTTGATGCACCTTAGAACCTGGTTTAAACTCTAGTGACCTTTTTGGCCACTGACCGTTCTTTGGCGGTAGCCCTATTGTCAACCCTTTTGTATTTGTAGTGTAATATCTTGCCTTTTATTTATCATTGTAATTAGTGTGTGTTTCTATGTGTGTTTTGATGGAATGTGTCCTTGAATGCTACATTGCCATTTCGATTGTTATATCTACTTAATTAAGGATTGTTTTTAATTCTTGTAGAAGTTTAACACACCACTGATTGGTCACACATTGTATAAAACCGCGTTAAGTAATGAAGCGGTTTTATAAAAAATGTGTGACCCATCGTTCGTTGGCGTGTTGTCGATGCACTACATTGAACAATAATTTCCGTAAGCACCGTAAAGAAGTAATAACATGCATCCCACAAAGCGATAAAGACAAACTATTACTAAAAAATTGGAGATCCATATCTCTACTCAATACCACATATAAAATAGGTTCTGTTTGCAAATCAAACGGAATAAAAACAAAATTGCCATCAATTATTGAACAAGATCAGACAGGTTTTATTTCCGGACGTTATAATGGTGAAACCACAAGAACTAATATGACCTTTTTCATTTCACAGAAAAAAGAATATTGTGGGTATTATTGTTATGTTTTAATTCGCTCTGTTCAAACAAACATAAAACATTTATGATCTATTCTCCAAAATAATTTTAAAAAACCTCAGGTTTTCAAATTATACCAATACATGTTACATTCTAAAAGGATAACAAACAATAGAAGGGTGTTAATTCGCACAGGCAAACATATATTGGATTTTTTAACAACATAATTCAATGGCGATGATTCCGCTTCCTGCTCCTTGAATATTGGAGATCCTGTCCAATGTACCTTATAACATATGAATTGAACACAGATCTATAAAATTCTCACTAAGAGCTATAAGTTGAAACACTGCGCGTTTAAACACTGTAGCTCTTGTTTTCACTGTTTATTGTCCGGAACTCATCACAGCCTATGTCTATCCTTCTTAGAACGGTACTACAAAATAACTAAACATAACAATTGTAAATAACAATTCTTTGAATAATGTCTCACTGTACTATATCGCACTGTTATTACATAATTCATCATGATACATAATATGGTTTTACTCTAAATATATTTTTTCGCTGTACTTCAATCATATTTTAACCCGTCGGTGCCGTTAAGCATTGTCTATGGTAATATTACGATTATTGTAACTTTATATTAAAGTTTTTAATGACGTAGATTGGTGGGTGGGTGGGAAAAGCGACTTTACTGTCAGATTCGAATAACAGAAAAGCTTTTTTGCTCAGTACACGTCAGCGTATACTCGCTTTGCACGTGCAAACGAGTATATAGCGCACTCAAAGAACCGGTTAAAACCTGTATGAACAGGTTCATTGTAACTCGTCGAACTTTAAATTATTAAAGGGCACTTTCATAAATTATTTTACGAAACGGACGATACATTAGCTTGTAGAATGTCTTGAAAAGTATGTTTTGTAACCAAATATCGATTGAACGCGTGAGAAGAATGAGATAAACATTTATCTTTCAGTCATAAATTAACCAATTAAACTGTTAAATGTTTTTTAATGTTATAATATCAAGCATTTGCTAAACTAGGTTTCTCTGTGCATGTCAAGCGTTGCAAATATTGTTATGTGTCATATAGCTTGTTACAATGGACGGTAAGGGTGCATTGTTCTGCATGGCGTCAGAAAACACACCAGGGATAATACACAAGTGACCATCCGGTATTGCTTTCCAATATTTAACGAATGTATGCGTTGCTGATGAGCATATTAATAACATAATGTGATTCCGACTAATATATATTCCGTAAAATAAAATCGTGTATTGTACACAATATAATATGTTTAACTACAAAAAGCAGAAAATCACAATAAATCAATTTGCTTTCTTAGTAAAGTAAATTGTTTTTTAGTAAATACTACCTTTTTCAAAACACACAACACAATCCAACCGTAATCTTCACTTTATTATTTAGCATGCGATCCTGGATCATATGGGGATAAATGTGCAAAACCTTGCAACGAAAATTGTCTCAGTACTACCGCCTGTAATACTACTGATGGTAACTGTGGCGGCTGCATGGCGGGATGGAGAGGGGACACATGTGAACAAGGTAAACATGATTTCATTAATTCATTTTAAATTGTTGATGTCCTAACATTTCTTTGTTCCTTTTTACGGTTATACCTTCTGCGGGTTTATATTGTCCCAGATCCATACCTGATTGGCGGGACTTCAAGTTCATCGATAACAACATATGAGCGATAGTAACAATATGCAACTTAAACAATATATGTTTTGTTGATGACTGCAACTGAATGAACTGATCCACAACAATAGTATGCATGATTACATTCCCTATTAGAAACAAGGTGGCTAACAATGTGTTCTACAAATGAACGTTTTGAAAATCAACTGGGTGACCGATTTCGCTTAAATTTTATGCAAATTAAATTAATCATGTAATAACGAACTCTGTTTGTGTGGAACGGATGTGTCGGTAGAAATATGGCTTAAAATAAAAGAATGGCGAAGAAATCAATCTGGACACTTTTTTAGATATAACAATGAAGTAAGGTTGATATTGCATTGTATTTAGTTAGTATTTATTTGTAAGAACACTATTTTGTTACAAATATGAATAATTGTATTTATTAAAAAACACATTTTGATCATCCAACGATATTTAAACATATAATATAATAGAACTTTTGTATCCAATTAAGCTTTCTTTAGGACATACAATCATCGTTTAAATGTTTACGTAATTATATTTAATTGAACTCACCAGAAAAATAATAGAACAAAACAGATTAATATGTATACAGTCTATTCTGAATAAAACTTGCCTTTGGTGGTATATTCGTTTTTGTTTAATTGATATATGTTTTTATATAAAAGGCCATGCTGTGACATATTTTGAAAGACATTTCAATTATATTATTAAGTTAGATACAATATATAACTCTTTCTGATTTCAAAACGTCTTAAACAATATTTCCGACCCTTGTAACGCGTTATTTTAATTCTTGAATACATGCTCGTTTCTTTGCTTAACAAAGCATAGAAGATTGGACGTTATCGTCTGTAACTATTCCTCACGTGTACACTCCTTTTAGGCGGGGACCCAAGCCTGAAAAAACGAAAACGTTTACCCGGAAAGATATACTCCTGAATTTTTAAATATTAACAGATGGGGGTACTTGTACATATGAAGTAGAATACCGCTTAAGCCGGTGCTAGGGGGCGTGTGAAGTGTTGCTTTTTGCATTACTTCTCATGAACAGACTTAGTAAAACCGAGACTGCTGCTTTATTCTCATAATTGTGTTAGTTGCTCTCAAAGGATCACCTTTATCAGTACTTATTCCGGTATTGCTTTCCAATATTTAACAAGTGTATGCGTTGTTGATGAGCATATTAATAACATAATGTGATTCCGACTAATATATATTCCGTAAAATAAATTCTTCTATGAAATGGTGCACAATATAATATGTTTAACTACAAAAAGCAAAAAATCACAATAAATCAATTTGCTTTCTTAGTAAAGTAAATAGTTTTTTAGTAAATACTGCCTTTTTTAAAACACACAACACATTCCAACGGTAATCTTCACTTTATTATTTAGCATGTGATCCTGGATCATATGGGGATAAATGTGCAAAACGTTGTAACGAAAATTGTCTCAGTACTACCGCCTGTATTACTACTGATGGTAACTGTGGTGGCTGCAAGGCGGGATGGAGAGGGGCCAAATGTGAACAAGGTTAACATGATTTCATTAATTCATTTTAAATTGTTGATGTCTTAACATTTCTTTTTTTCTTTTTACGATTATACCTTTTACTAATGTTAATAGGTTTAAAGCAGAGTGTAACTGTTGTACGGTTTGTGACGAAGGGTGTTATAAGCGGGTAAGGTTCTATGTAATACTGCAATGGCGTCCGAAAACATTGGCGTTTATATTTAAGAAATGAAATATTTCCAGCGGGTTTTTATTGTCCCAGATCAATACCTGATTGGCGGGACTTCAAGTTCATCGATACCAAGGGCCGCATGCCCGCGGTTTCGGTATGTTTGAAGTCCTAAATACCAGGTTTTCATCTCGCACCATATAAACCCGCTTGAAATATTTTATTTCTTATCTGACGTGGATTTGTATGTATCATGACGCACATATTGTCGAGAGATTGAACCAAATACAAACAAATTCTCACAACTTACATTTTATGCTTATCTCTCGACATCAAACGAAAAACATATGCAGCATCTACCGATTTAAATTTGTTGGAGCTTAGAGTCGCTTAAAATTAGGCATTCCATTGCTTTTTGTTTTGCATCTGACGTTCAAAATGACATATCAACGGTTAAGGGACGTGACGTCAGAGGTTTGTATATACATTTAGAAACTTCTCCAATAACCTGTCAGCGTTGATTATTTTGGTAAACCATGTTACATTGAAGAGTTTATCCTTTATTCATTCTCAAGATCTTACAAACGTGATAAATTACGTGTAAAGGGTTTAAAAGAGATTGTATCTGTTGTACGGTTTGTGATGATGGGTGTTATGAGCGTGTTATATCTTTTAAATATTGCTATGGCGTCAGAAAACACTGGCGTTTATATTGAAGGGTTTATCCATTATTCATTCCCAAGATCGCACAAACGTCATAAATTACATGATCGTTTATTGCATAGTATGTTAAGACACGACAATAGCAATACATCTTATCCAGTAGTTGTATTACTTGTCCTTTGTTGTCTGCGAACCCTATAGTTGTCGCAGTAGAATACCTCGTTAGCCGGTGCTAAGGGACGTGAGGGATATTACACTTTATATAAACTCTCATTAACAAACTTAATAAAAACGAATCTGCTACTTTTTTCACTTGTTGTTTTTGTTGCTTCCAATAGAACAATATTTATTACTAATAAACATTCAGTTACAATAAATATGTGTACAGAATGCCCAGATGGAAGATATGGAGATAACTGTTTGAGGACATGTGGCCAGTGTAGCTACGGGCATTGTAATAAAATTAATGGTGAATGTTCTGGCGAATGCAAGCCTGGATACAAGAATACACGACTTTGCACTGAAGGTAATTTTGTTTTGAAAATTGCAATTTGATTCTAAACGGATAAATACAATATCATAGAATATGTTTATTTTAGAAGCTAAATTAATTATACATTATATAATGACAAACTGTATTTTGTTCACGAACTCTGAGATTGTTTCTTGTATATTTTCACGAATGTATATATTCGAATGTATAGCATTACTGACTACAAATAAATACGAATCCCGTATTTTTAAAAAAAAAAGCATTTACATGTTAAAAAAAAGCATTTACATGTTAAAACTGCCCGCTTATGTACGCAAATTGCCTGGAGGGGCAACTGGGATCTCACCAACTGAAGCTGGAAAGTCGCCATATGACCTTAGCTGTTGGTGCGACTATAAAATGTAATTCAATTCAATTCGCCAATAAGAGCTCTATATATACTTAACATTTACATTTATTTTTAATTGAGACAGACAAGTACTTTTCAAAATAAATTATGTTTACGTTATAGAATGCAGTGCTGGTAAGTATGGTCTAGACTGTAAGAAACAATGTAGTGCCAATTGTCAGGGACCAAAAGCATGTCAGAAAGAAGATGGTAAATGTGATTGTAGACCTGGATGGATAGGATACACATGTGATCAAGGTTGGTGGTTGAAATATTTTAGAATGGATTTGTAACCGATTATTAGTGTCAATATGTTGTTGTTTTTTAAAAAAACGTACACGTTTCTGTTACACATTTGAAGTCGCCAATAGTAATTGTAAGAATCCATCACTTGTAATAACACGAATGATAAGCAATGTTAGGGATAGATGAAGAGTGATAACAAGTTTAAAAATAAACATTTATTTAACAATTGATTTAATGCTTCAGTAGTAAGAAACATAAATGTACATGTTTCACGATATAAATGCATACATCTATAATCATGATAATAATACATTGTGAATCATATATTATATAAAAATCAGGACATGTTTTTACAATATTACTAAACCAGATGAAATTGATTTACCCAATAAACGTATTGCTTAGCAATTGTTTTATGTAATATGTAGCCTGTGATGATGGTAAATATGGACGAAACTGTAGATCTAACTGTAGCGGACATTGTAAGGATGGAGCTGTGTGTCAGAAGGATAACGGTCAATGTCTAAACGGATGTGCTCCTGGCTGGCGGGAATCCATGTGCCATCGCAGTAAGTTGTGTCCAATGTGGGTGTCTAATGTATGTCCATCCATAACAACTTATGAGCGATAATAAAGATATGCATGTTAAACAATATATGTTTTGTTGATGACTGCAATTGAATGAACTTATCCACAACAATAGTATGCATGGTTACATTGCTTATTAGAAACAAGGCGGCTAACAATGTGTTCTATACATGAACATGTTTTGAAAATCAACTGGGTCAACGATTTCGCTTAAATTGTATGCAAATTAAATTAATCATGTAATAACGAACTCTGTTTGTGTGGAACTGATGTGTCGGTAGAAATTTGGCTTAAAAATAAAAGTATGACGAAGAAATCAATCTTGTCACTTATTTAAATATAACAAAAAGATAAGGTTGATATTGCATTGTATTTAGTTAGTATTTATTTGTAAGAACATTATTTTGTTACAAATATAAATAATTGTATTTATTAAAAAACGCATTTTGATCATCCAACGATATTTAAAAATATAATAGAATAGAACATTTGTATCCATTTAAGCTTTCTTTAGGACATACAATCATCGTTTAAATGTTTACATAATTATATTTAATTGAACTCACCAAAGAAATAATAGAACAAAACAGATTAATATGTTATTCGTATATGCCTATTCTGAATAAAACTTGCCTTTGGTGGTATATTCGTTTTTGTTTAATAATTGATATATGTTTTTATATAAAAGGCCATGCTGTGACATATTTTCAAAGACATTTCAATTATATTATTAAGTTAGATACAATATATAACTCTTTATTATTTCAAAACGTCTTAAACAATATTACCGATCCTTGTAATGCGGTTTTTCAAATCTTGAAAACATGCTCGTTTCTTTGCTTAAGAAAGCATAGAAGATTGGACGTTATCGTCTGTAACTATTCCTCACGTGTACACTCCTTTATGCAATTCCTACATCTATCCTAGCGTGAAACATTATACATTTTCCCGATGATGACATCTATCCTAGCGTGAACCATTATATATTTTCCCGATGATGACATCTATCCTAGCTTGAACCATTGTATATTTTCCCCGATTATGACATCTATGCTAGCGTGAAACATTATACATGTTTCCCGATTATGACATATATCCTAGCCTGAAACATTATACATGTTTTCCCGATCATGACATCTATCCTAGCGTGAAATATTGTACTTTTTTTCCGATTATGACATCTATCCTAGCATGACACATTATACATGTTTCCCGATTATGACATCTATCCTAGCGTGAAACATTATACATGTTTCCCGATTATGACATCTATCCTAGCGTGAAACATTATACATTTTCCCGATTATGAAATCTAGCCTAGCGTGAAACATTATATATTTTCCCGATTATGACGCTGAGTTTTATACGAGTATAACAACCAGTATCAACTTTTAAATTATTTGGTTTAAACAAATTGTATTTCACATGCTTTTTACAACATAATATGTGTACAAAATAGCAGAAAAATGATTAGACCGAAATTAAGACAATTATGGTGTTCTTCTTTTAATGTTTTGAGGTTGTTCTAAATTTGCAGATGCATTGTATCATTTTAAATGCATTTTAACGTGAATTGTGTATGCAAATATACATTTATATGTACATGTTGTAGTATTGGCATTGTTTTAAAATATAGTTTCATAACTTACTAGAATGCCCATCTTATTGGTATGGGGATAAATGTGTCCACATGTGTAGTCGACATTGCAAACAAGGACGCGAGTACTGCAGCAATATTGATGGTACATGTCATAATCAGTGCACGGTTGGCTGGATGGGAGTACTCTGTGACCAAGGTATAAGAAGTGAAAATAGAAATTTACTGGTATTTGGGTGCATTATTAATTGAGCTTTGATTGTCGATACAACAGTCAGGATAATTTCTTTTTATGAGATACTTTTAAATTTCGATTGTTTTATGATGCACAGAACAAATCTCAGTTAAATTTTAAAATATACATGTAACAAATAAACACCGTTGTACTTGTTTAAAGGCCGATTTAATACAAAATGAAAGGTAAACTGCTAAGTTACCTGCTCATTTAATACTTCATAATTTCACAGAATGAGTATGTATAAGCCGTCCTGAATTTCAGATTATTTCAAAATCCATTTCAAGAGATACATGTAACAAATAAACACCGTTGTACTTGTTTAAATGCCGATTTAATAAAAAATGAAAGGCAAACTGCTAATACTTCATAATTACATTTGTGTACAGGATGCTCGAATGGAACATATGGAGAGAACTGCAAGGAAGCATGTGGTAAATGCCGTAAAGGACATTGTGACGCACACCACGGTGTATGTGATGGTGGATGTCAGTCTGGATACAAGAATACATCCATGTGTGTTGACGGTAAGTATGTCTCCATAACGACAGTTTGATACTTAATTATTAATTAGCGCGCCCCTCAAGTGTGTCTATACCTGACATAATTATCAGCATGAAATCGCTGTTGCAATTGTGTTCTAATAAAAATATTTAAAGCAGTTAAAAAAGTAAAAAATAAATACAGCATTCACTGGACACTCTCCACTGAAAAGACACAGCCAAACAATCAACAACAAATGGAAAACCATAAGGAATATGCAACACCACAAACATAAAAGGGTTAACCAAAGCGATACTGCTTTAGAACGGTCAGTGGCAAAATATGTCGCCGGGGTTTAAACAGGTTCTAGGGTGCATCAAACCCCCTCATGTTTACCCTATTGTCATCCCAATTACTGTGTGGCCATGCCAAGCGATATACTCTAACAAACAAGGCAGCATTAATATGCACAAGGCGGCATTAATATGCACAAGGCTGCTTTAATATGCACATGGCAGCATTAATAAGCAATACGTAAACTGAATGTATATATGAGTATAAAACACAAAAGCCTATAAATAAATACTGATAAAGGTGATCCTTTGGGAGCAACAAAAACGCCACAAAATAATAACGGTATGACTTGAAGCAGATGCCAGAATAATAAGATAATACCTTTACGGTCACGACATGACAGAATTTACGTTATCTTTCTTTACAGTATTTAGGATCATACATAACAGTTACATATTAATATTTAACTGCCCATGATATCCGTGTTGAACACCAGAATCATATTATATTGTACACATGAATATGTAACATTTTGTTAACTGAAACTAATTTATTTATATGTATGATAATTTTATTTGGATATCAATTATAAACGTATTATTTAAAAAAAAGCTTATAATAAATAATTAACATGATAAAAATCAGTTTTTTTTTTATTTGGTTGTTTAAGGCCTTGATATTATGACGTCACATGACGTGTTGGTGTCTAAGTTTATCTGACGTCGTGGCATATTAAAATTAAAATCAATCATCACACGTTTAATAAATTTATATGCAATGTGAACTCTTTTATGATCTCCTAGATACAAACATTTATAATTACATACGGTATTATAACCACTATATATAACCACGATATATGCATTTATTGCATACGCATTTACAATCTCCGTTTACTTTCAGTGTAACAGGAAACATCAATAGTCGCTCATATTGGGTGTGTAATGTATACTCGTTCGTGTTTAAGGCAATTGTCTGTTCATGGTAAAGAAAGTATGTCACGTGATGTAAACAAATGTTGATTTCATGGTGAAAATTTCCACGATGTAACGACAATATGCTTGATTTAGATACAAGTTTTGGTGAAAATTGAATGTTACAACCTATTTTATTGTTCTAATTTAAAAATGCGCATGCAATAAAAAGGTCATTAGATTTATACTGGGATATATATTATGTGATATATGCACTCGTTCTTTCGCGCATGAATATTGCGCTCCTAACGTCGCGCAATATTATTACGCGAAAGTGCTCATGCATATATCCCAATAGAAATTTAATAACCTATAAATATTTACATGATCGTCTATGTGTTATATTGCCTATTAATGCTGTCTTGTTTGTTAGAGAATATAACCTGGCGGGGATATTTTAAATTACACTTTACAGTTTCATTGGGATGACAATATGGTAATAGTTAGGTTTGGTGCACCCTAGAACCTGGTTTAAATCCCAGTGACCTTTTTGGCCACTGACCGTTCTTGGGAGGTAGCCCTATTGTCAACCCTTTTGTGTCTGTAGTGTAATATCTTGCTTTTATTTATCATTGTAATTAGTGTGTGTTTCTATGTGTGTTTTTGATGGAATGTGTCCTTGAATGCTACATTTCCATTTCGATTGTTATATCTACTTAATTAAGGATTGTTTTTAATTGTTTGTGATGTTGTAGAAGTATAACACGCCACTGCTTGGTCACACATTGTATAAAACCGCGTAACGTAGTGAAGCGGTTTTATACTAAATGCGTGATCCATCGTTCGTTGGCTTGTTATCAATGCACTACATTGAAAAATAATTTCCTTAAGCACCGAAAAGGAGTAATAACATGCATCCCAGAAAGCGATAAAGACAAACTATTGCTAAAAAATTGGAGATCCATATCTCTACACAATACAACATATAAAATAGGTTCTCCTTGCATAGCAAACAGAATAAAACAATTTTTGCCATCGATTATTGATCCAGATCAGACAGGTTTTATTTCTGGACGTTATATGGGTGAAACCACAAGAACTAAATATGACTTTTTTCATTTTGCAGAAAAAAGAATATTGTGGGATTGTTGCATATGGTAGATTTTGAAAAAGCTTTTGACTCCCTCTCATGGTCTTTTATTCACATATTCTGTTTTTTTTTTAATTTTGGCGATTCTATTAAAAGGTGGATAAGAAGTTTTTATAATTATATTAAATAATGTGTTTTAGTAAATGGCCATGCAACGCCTTTTTTACATAGAGGTTTCAGACAAGGAGACCCGTTGTCACATTATGTTTGTGTAGCAAGTGCTGAAGTACTGGCCATCTTAATTAGAACAAATAAAACCAGTAAAGGTATACTGGTAGATGGTACAGAGTTATTGGTAAATCAATATGCAGACGACACAAGTCTTATATTAGATGGCTCTGAAAAGTCATTTAACCATACGTTATTGGTTTTAACATTTTATGCAAGAATGTCTGGACTTAAATCAACATTGAGGAAACAAGAGTTATCTTATTTGGAGCTAGAAAGGAATAATGCTATATTATACCCATAGGCTAAGTTAAATTGGAACCAAGGCAATTTCAAACTACAGAGAATCATCTTTTTAACGAATTTGGAGGATATGATATCTTTAAATTATAATAATAAGATTAAAGAAATCAAAAAAATTATACTTAGATGGTCAATAAGAAAGCTCACCCCATCAAAACTAATAATCAAATAGTTAAACTCGTTATTTTATAAATATATATATATAAAATGGTCCAGTTGATAAAATAAAAATAGATGTCGTAAATCAGCCTTATGATGAAGGAGGACTACATATGTTAAATAAAAAATATTTTATGAAAGTCCTGAAAGTCACGTGGATAAAAAGTCAAAACATGTTAATAAAAAGTGGTGCCACCTTTTTGAAATTGTGTACCCCTTTGCAAAGGTACATGCCAAATTTAATTTTATAGACAACAACCTAAACAAGATAGACAATCCATTTTAGAATGATGTATTTAGTTCATTGAGCCTCCTAAAACAGACTTGCTCCAAGATCATAGAATGAAATATTGACGGAATCAGTTTTTCTCAATGATACAATTAAGGCTGGAAGACATTGTTTATATAGTAAACGTTATATAGATAGGTATATTTTTTGGGTCAATGATGTTGTAGATTAAAATGGTGACTTTCTGTCTTTTGACTTGTTTTAAGAAAAGTACGGAATGGGGATACTTTTCGAACTTTATTGAATATGAACGGGTAACAAGGAAAATAAAAAATAACAGTTAGACGATTAGAAATCACAAAAGATAAATGTAAAATAGTTGGCAACATTCAAAACTAAGTCTTGTATATAATAAAAAAAGATGACAATGGGTGCACACATATTTACAAAACCCTGAATAGAAAAAATACTGAACCTAAAGCAATACTGGAATCAATGAAATCAAGAAAATTTATAAAAAAAGCAAAGAAGAATGGATATTTTCACTACCTTTTAACATAACAAAAGACACATTACTTGTTTGGTTACAGATAAGATTATAACATCGTATATTTTCGCAACTATGAATATTATTAATAATGACAGACACGGAATAATGAATTAATTTATTCTTGGTCTGTCGAAATGTGCAGTCATTTTGGAATAGAGTTTGCGACAGACTTAAAGTGCCATCATCTTCATAATTTAACATTAAACGTAAGTACAATTATATTTGGAGATATTGCTCTTGATAATACTCTTAATTATCTTATTCTAAGCCAAGAAAAGTATTTATGCCTGTAGAATAGATGGGAGATCATCGTTTTACCAATATAACACAGAAAAAGTGATAGCCTTCAGAACAAATTCTATTGACAGATTTAATGAAACATGACAAACTTACACTAATTTTAGATTATTAGAATAAGGGTCTTTTAAAATCAATGGATGTTTATTTTTCGGCCGATTCTTTTTTTCTAAACAATATATATATATGCTCAGTATGTCATTGTGTGCACGTGTGTGTATTAAAAGAAGGGAAACAATCCGGGGTTTTTAAATGTGGACTGAATTTAACATGAAGTATCTCCCATTCTTTTATATGCATAGCATATAGTTGTGGCAACAAAAGGAATAGAAAACAACTTTCTCCATCTGTGTAAATGTGTGTTTATTATGGTATACGCTAGCCAAATATAAATATTTTTACCACAGTGTGACATAAAACTTTCGGTAGTTCGGTGTTTTTGTGTTTGTTTGATTGTTTGTTTTTTATGCATGATAACTCGAGGAAGTTGTTAGTTTACTTCTTGTGTGAACATTTGTTTGGCTGGAATGTACTATGAATACGTAGTTCCATAGACATGATAGATATATAACTATTTATTACAATTGCTAATTATTGTACGGTACAACAGGGGATGATTCTCCGATCCCCATGTACCTTTGACGGGGAAGATAAATGGACCGTCCTAGTTTTTAAAGATGGCTTAAAAGTGGAACATTGCAAATATTCTGGATTATAAATCTTCACCAAGTGTTTCGCTTCGCATTAGATTGATGCACATGTTATTGCGCCATAATTTGTTTATTTGAGGGTCAATTCTTATTATTTGACATTATGATAATATATATTTTCAATTTTAGCGACAATGTCAAATGATTTATAACACGTAAATAACGGTAAATGACAGTTCAAAAATTGTGTAAATCCATGACCAGGTTATATTTAATATTTTAGCTTGTAAATGTGTATATTGTATTAGTCTTCAAACAAATCAACATCCAATTTATTGTTGCGCTTTATAGCTTCACTTTGCTTGTGTAGCTTACGTTGTGTACGTCCTCCTCAGACAGCTTCTTTAATATGTGCCTGTTGAGGTTCGGCAATGTCCTGTATATCTGTATTCATATGTTTTAAATATATTATCTACATACGTTTTAATTTGTTTCAATTGGAATAATTACTATTTCCTAGCTGTTATGTATTAGTTAATTATTTTCCATTATGGTCAAAATTAAAATTAAGTCCTTACTACTATTCAGTCTATGAATGCTTTCACAATTATTACACGTGCATAAAAGCCAGAAAAAGCATCTAATCTTGTAATAAAGTTATTCAAAGAAATAACCCAGGTATTTATGCTGCACTTGCATTCTATTTCTAAATTGATTATAATGCGCAAATTTTACATTTTATTAAATTGCTTGAGTTTTTTATGAAATTATTTGCAGTGTAGGAGTCAGTATAATAAACAATTGCATATATATCATGATGCGCTAGTGTAATAAATATGCAAATAAAGGACTAATGATCGCTCAGTACAATCATCTTATCGTGCTTTCGTAACCATTTAAATTCTGCTTTACGGAAATCCGCAAGGCAGTTCAGTAATTTGTTGTCGTGCACTTGAATTACTAGAGCACAATCCGAGTGATGAGAAAGTACCTTATCGTCAATCAAGAACGTTAGTCAGAAAATACAGAGATAGCGAAAATTGTGAACGACTTCTTTTCTTTGCGGTTTGTTGGCAAGATTCAGGCTTCCACTGTAGCTCAGTGGATAAGACCTTGAGCTTTAGAGCTGCAGAGCTCTGCCTTGCGTGAGTTCTATCTCTAAGACATGTCAGATGGGGACACTTCATCCTTCACCATCATCTGCCTCTGAGGTTGCTGTCCCAAAATAACATAATAAAATATCTTATCGGACGTAAAAACCTATTTGATTAGACTGTTTTATTGCAAAACTATTGCAAACTATTGCAAAAGATGAATTTACTGAATAATTTTACTATCACTTTATATGATTATAAAATATCTGGTTGTGCCATGGAAACCGGCTCCAGGATGGGCTGTTGTATTTCAGCCCCGACCCCACCCGCACCTTCCACCCAAAACAAATGTTTTAATATTTGGCAGTGCCTAGCCAACTGACTCGACCTTAAATTTGCCAGAGGTGACTTGGCACATTAATTCATTTATTTGTAGGTCGGATCCCACATCTCCTAATTCAAAGTCTCGCGGCAAAGCGATGGCTAACAAGCCATTATTTCTAGTAAAAGATCGTTCGTTCGTGCCAGTTTGACACTTCGCATATGAACAGACGAACTTTCTTGAAACGCGTTTTATGAAATAAAAACTAAATCGCGTTCAAAGATTAAATTCTTGCGTTCATTTGCGTTCATTTGCGTCATACAATATTTTATAAGTAGTAGAGTAAGTAGAGTAAATAGGTCATAGCTGATATTCTTCTGTATACGCAATTTGTTGATTTTAAATATTATTATTTAGAATGTGACCCTGGAAGGTATGGGGATAACTGTGCTGGACGTTGCAATGCAAATTGTCTCAATACTAACGAATGTAGGAATACTGATGGTCACTGTCGTGGCTGCAAGGCAGGATGGAAAGGAGACAGATGTGAACAAGGCTAGTTTTTTTTCATCAGTTCATACATCTGGAATTTTGTATTTGATATTATAGTAATTTCACAATATAATAGTAACAATCAGGCTGGATCCGCACGATATGTCTCTATGTGATACAGCTTTTACATCAACATTGCCTACTTCTTTTTGCAATGTGCACGTCGTGCAGATTGTTGAGGCCACTGTACATCATTGTAGGCTTATCTGACGTAATATAGCTTGATTATTTATCAGACGTAATACAGTTGCTTGTTATGAAACTTAATATGTTATACTACTATCATAAAAACTATATTTAATGTTAATAATGTTACGTATATTTACGATGTATACAATAAAGCGATTTGCATCATTTAAACTTTCAATTTCTAGAATGTGAAGAAAAGGAATGGGGTGAAAATTGTACCAAAGTGTGTGGCGCATGCTCAGAGGGCTTCGCATGTGATAGAATATCTGGAGTTTGTAGTAACGGATGTATGCCTGGTTATAAAACAACAGACATGTGTACCGCAGGTACGTTGCTATTGAAGCACTTTTTGATTTAGTTTAGTTATAATCAAGGAACGTTTATAATGGCAAGCATATTATCTAGTAGCAACAGTTGGTATTCCCTTGTGTAACACTACTAATGCAATGTTATAATGGTCTTGCATGTTGAACTATGGTTAATAATATATATCTTAAAGAACTTCAACATAACAAAGCTAATATTCCTGATACTAACGCTTTTTTTTTGATTCACATCTCACTATTGAAAATAGTGAAATAATTAGCACAATCTATGACGAGAGATAATTTTAATTTTGATATTGTTCATTATCCCTATTTAGATGTGGATGTTCCCCGAGCAACTTCTTACGGGGTCTATTGTGTCTCAACTTATTCGTTTTTCTAGAGCTTGTACTCGAGTTGAGGACTTTAATATTCGTTATCTTTGTATAACTAAAAAGCTACTTCATCATAAACTTCGTAAAACCTTTGCAAACTTGTATTATCGTAGCCCTGTTCTTAAGAACTCTTCTGCGACAAGGACTATCACCACCTGACTTCTATGTTGACGTGATTTACAAACTTCGTAAGATCCTTGGTCATGATCACTTTCATACTATCTTTGTTAAACTTGTTAAAAGGTTTATCAAAAGAGGTTATGACCCTATCATTTTGCAACATACTGCATGCTTGGTGGTGGAGCCATTTACAGTTCGCCACTATGCTTTCTTCTTTACTTGTGCGATGACCGGACAGGCTGTGGACCCTATGATGACGTCTACCTAAAGCCCAAAAGGACGGTGACGTTTGTTTTTTTGTCAGCAATCTTGTCTTGTTGTGCCCTCAATGGTTTATTCGCTTGTTGATCTGACTTCTGCCAAGTCACTGAGTACCTTCTTCGTCGCTTTCTATGCTATTGTATTTGTATTTATATATACACGAACATCTTTATGTTTTATTTATTGCCTATTAATGCTGCCTTGGTGGTTAGAAAATAATTCATATCGGGGATTTCTTTATTTACACAGTCCCGTTTTAATGTGATGACAGTACGGTAAGTGTGAGATTTGGTGCACCCTAGAATCTCGTTTAAACCCACAGCAGTCTTTTTTGCCCTTACCGTTCCAAGGCGGTAGCCCTGTTGTCAACCCTTTTGTGTTTGTGACGTCATATTCCTTTATTCCTTATTAACATTGCCATACATGTTTGTCGTTTTGCGTGTTTTTGGGTTTCATATGTTCTGTTAATATTGCATTTCCTGTTCCACTTCTGTTCTTAATTCTATGTCCCCTTGACTTATTGAAAAAATTGGCCAGAATCTATACATCTGTTGTCGTTACCTAAACTAAAACTGCAGAGTTTAACGGTTGTGTGAATGTAAAGACAATGTAAATTTTAAGAAGCCAACATCTAGGGTATATAAGCATGATAAGTCAATTTGTAAGCAAAGTATATTGGTCATAGCTGTTATTCATCTGTATACGATGTTTGTTGATTTTAATAATTATTATTTAGAATGTGACCCTGAATGGTATGGGGATAACTGTGCAAGACGTTGCAATGCAAATTGTCTCAATACTAATGGCTGTAGGAATACTGATGGTCACTGTGGTGGCTGCAAGGCAGGATGGAGAGGAGACAAATGTGAAAAAGGTTAGCATGTTTTTCATTAATTGTGAATGCTACAGATCGAGTAATACTTATACTTCATTGTGAATAATAATATTATCATTACAGTATTTTCTCATTTGTTTATATCGTAAACTAGTAACCATTGTTTTAATAATAATCAGATATTCCTCATGAATTATATTCGCTACATATCTTTGATGTAATAAAGCAAAGTCAAACGTTAATAATTTTGGAAATGATAGACAAATTAAATGCGAAATATTTCGTTTGAACTGATAGCAATTACAAAAAAAGAGTATGATAATGGACCTTTGGAAACGGCCGAAAACGACACATACGAAATATTGCAGTCTGGGTTTCATGAGCGGTAGTGAAATATGCTAGCTACCGCTCACGCTATCTAGCCCCGGGTTGAGTAGAACTCAATATTAATAAAATCAATAGTACACAATTTTAACCATCCCGAAGATGGCATGCATATGGCGGTGGACATGGAGTATGTTTCTTCCCCATGTCGTACGGCGTATGGTCCCAGTATCTAATAAAATTAAATGCCCCGAAGAGCGAAATAAACATAATGGAATCTAGTTGGGAGCAGCGGTTATGAAGTCTGTTCAAGTCTGTTTACATTGCTCTGATGGCGCATTCCTTGTGGAGATAACTTTGAGAATGGAAATTGTGATAGATTTAAAAATGAAACAAGATTGGATACATCAGTATACATCGAAATGTGTTCACCGTTATATGTTTTAGAAGTAAACACGTTTGATTCTTATCGGATAAGCAAAGCATTCTGTTATATAATCTAATAATTATACTGTGCATTTTATTATTTAGAATGTGACCCTGGGTGGTATGGGGATTACTGTGCTGAACGTTGCAATGAATATTGTCTCAATACTACAGCCTGTAGACATACTGATGGTCACTGTGGTGCCTGCAAGGCAGGGTGGAAAGGAGACAAATGTGAACAAGGTTTTTATTAATTCATCTTGATTTGACAATTTCTTGTGGACAGATGTGAACAAGGCTATTTTTTTCTCTCATTAATTCATATATCTGGAATATTGTATTTGATATTATATTTTTTTCACAATATAGTAATAAAGATAAGGCTGGATCAGCACGACATGCCTGTATGTAATACATATTTTACATCAACATTACCTACTTCTTCTTGCAACGTGCACGTCGTGTAGATTGTTGAGGCTACCGTATAGTATTGTAGGTTCATCCGACGTAATATAGCTTGCTTATTATCAGGCTTAATACTATCATAAAAACTCTATTTAATGTTAATGAAGTTAACAGTCATACGTATATTTACGATGTATAACATAAAGTGGTTTGCATCATTTAAAATTTCAATTTCTAGATTGTGAAGAAAATGAATGGGGCGAAAATTGTACCAACGTGTGTGGCGCATGCTCAGAGGGCATCACGTGTGATAGAATGTATGGAACTTGCAGTAACGGGTGTATACCTGGTTATAAAACTACAGACATGTGTACCGTAGGTATGATGTTATCGAGGCAGTTGTTTTATTTCGTTTGGTAGTGATCAAGGAGAATTTACAATGGTCAGCATAGTATCTAGTAGCAACAACTGGGAGTCCCTTGGGTAAAAGTACTAATGCATTGTTATAATTATTTTGTATGTTGCCTTAAATATAATTGATAAAAATGTATGTCATTTAGAATGCATCGGGCCATGACGAACCTTAAGACATTCAATAAGTTAGTATGGGTTTAAATTGATATGAACATAATACCAATCTCGTACAAACTAAATACACCATTTATATTGCATGTATTGCTTCAGTATGAAGTTTTCGCAAATATTTTGTATAGGTGCGGACAGAATGTGTATTGTTTGACATGTTTTGTTGCATATGTATATTACAAATAACGACAAGCGTGTGTGTGTATCTCTAATAATATTTTGTGTAAATATGGCTGTATTTATATACTAACCATCTTTTAACACACTAATGTTACTAATTCCACTTTTCGCCTTATTTACAGAATGTGAAGAAGGTATGCATGGTATAAATTGTACACAAACATGCGGCAATTGCCATGGTGGTGTAACAAATTGTAAAAAATCCACCGGTGCATGTCGCCTGGGATGCATAGAAGGTTTTGATGGTGCCACCTGCCAATCTGGTATGTTTTGTTTTAAATTCTCAAACGTTATGTTTGGGAAAACAAAAAAAAGTAATTTATTTCATATGTTAATGTTATATACGGGTATCAATACAAATAAAACCATCCTAATGTGTATAGTTCTATATTCATAATTTTAAATAATCTGACGATGTATAAACCAATGGTGTTTCTGATGCCGAAGCACCAAGTGGAATTACATGTAATGCACAAGCTTATGCATGTCGAGTTATGGAAACATGTGTATGTACAAGCATTACGTTACAACAACTGTAACAAACGTTACTCATTTTTCCTTTTTTTTTTCATTATTCTCAAGTAAATACAGTTTTATGAATCACTTATATGAGCAGACAAGATAAACGATAGCCATACCGCTTTATCGTCAACAATATTTGTTCAAGGGATGTGGTGAACAATAACGCATGTAATAAATGGATAGGATTTAATATAACGAGAAAATGTGTCTTACAAAATCCTCACAGAGTCACCTATAATACAATATAATACACACTAAATGTAGATACTAAAGTCGAACGAGAAATGAAGCCTTCAAGAGTCACCCAAATAAACGCACAGAAAGAAACAATACTTACACAGATGATTGAATAACGGCAAGATATGACATCACAAACATAAAAGGGTTGAAAAGAGGGCTAACGTCATGAACGGTCGATGGCTAAAAAAGACCATTTGAGGTTTAAACGGGGATCTAGGATTCACCAAACCTCACTCTTACCTTATTGTCATTCCCATAAAACGGGGCAGTGTAAATAAATATATCCTCGTTAGGTTATATTCTCTGAAATACATGGCAGAATTAACAGGCAATAACATGACGTTTGAATAAACAACTGAACAGCAAATTCATTTCAAACCGAAATTTGAACTAACAATGTGACCTTGGATCATATGGTGATAATTAGGCAAATCAAACTTTAAGTGTTTTATCTAAATTAACTAAACCAAAATAATATATTTTTATCACATAGCATTCGTCTGGGAGTATATGATACATGACTTCAAAACATTTAATTAAACGGTTTGAAAATAGGACTACCGCCTATGGTCGGGCAGTGGCAAAAAAAGTCTGCTGTGGTTTAAACTAGGTTCTAGGATGCACCAAGCCTCACTCTTACCCTATTGTCATCCCAATGAAACGATACAGTGTAAATAAAGAAATCTCCTCCGTGCTAGGCAGTATCAGAATAACACAAAGATGATCATGTATAATATATGACTATAAAAAAACTTAAAAAGACATAAACCAAATACTCAATGACTTACCTCAAACACGAGAATAAACCATTTGGTTGGGAACTGGTACGATAGGCGTAGCCCATTCGCTATGAGTAACTTTTGTCAATATGCCATATTCGACCATTTGATCCAATTCCTTGTCAATCTAGGGTTTGAGAGCGTAGGAAACTGATCGGGCCTTAACATATTTATGCTGCTTCTGTTCTTCAAATTTATCTTTGCCTTAACACTCGTCATGCTTCCAAGCTCGGCATCAACAACTTCACTATATTTCATCTTTAATTTCTCAGCTTGACTGTTTGCATCAGCAATAGTTATTGATTTGATATCTGCCCAGTATTTTTTTAAATGTCTCAACCAATATCACCAAACAAGGGCCTTCCTCCATTTCCAATAACATATAACTTCAATGTTTTTGTTTGTTCATCAAGTTCAACTTCGCAATGTATCGCACCTAACGGTGAAATTATTTACCCTGAATATGTCCTGAGAGTCAAATTTGTTTCCCCAAGTTCCAAGTCCGGAAATTATTTTTCAAAGTCGTTCTTCGAGATAACCGACAAGCCAGATTCGGTGTCTAGCTCTACATCTTCAACCTTTGGTGTGACCCAAATAACTCCTCTGTCTTTTACTTCATCAAACCTATAATATTCTTCATCACTGTCTAAATCTAAATTGTGTACGTTAGATTTGATAGTCTCTTATTTGCATGCTGGTTGAATGTGACCTTTTTTCCACACTTGTAGCTGTCCTAAAACGACATTCATCGGGGTCATTGTTAAAGCATGCAAACCTATAACACTGTCTTTATTTTTATTTTGGTATATGTTTGCAGATTCTGAGGAGTCTTTTCATTCTTTGGAGGAGTAGGTTTTTCCTATTTTGAGGAGGAGGTTGTTCATTTGTCTTTACCTTCATGGTATGCACAGGTTGTTGCTTACTCTGAAACATATTTAGCTGCCGATTCCATATAAAGAACTATCTCTAACGCTTTCTCAAAGACGTTTCTTCTGGATAGCCTCGTTTTTCAGTCCACAAACAAAACGATCACGCCATGCATTCTGAAAGTGTCCCCAAATTCATAGTATTCTGATAATATTCTGAGGTTTACCTTAAACTCTTTTATGGATTTATCTTTCTTTGGTCACGCTTGTGAAAGAGAAATCTTTCGGCAATTATAATTGGTTTAGGTGAGAAATGTGTCTTTAATAATTCACACAAGGCATCATATGTTTTAGTAGATGGCAGATCTGGTGATGTCATATCTCGTAATAATCTATACGACCACCTGTCACAAAATAATATTGAGTAGAGCGTATTGGTCGCACATAGCTGTTGTAAGCACTTGGCGACATCTGTCAGTCACATGCTAATCCATATTCAGTTGAAACAAATTCACCAGTTGCATGATATGTTCATGTACCACGGAAAAGCGAGCACATTTTATAGCGCCTGCAGAGGGCGTACGACAGGGCCGTTCAATAAGCATATATGTGCGTTAATGTATGTAAAAGTATAGATATTTTATCTCTCTAAAGGGCAAAGTTCTGTAAGTGTCCTTTCGTGTAGAATTTTAATACTGCGCATTTACCCACGTGTATCACGGAATGAACGTGGGAAATAATGTTTTGGGTGGAACATTGGTTATAAAATGCATTGTTCTCCAGTCATGGCCGGGATTGATTGAAAGTTGCTTTGTTTGGGCAGAAGTTGGAAACGGCGAAATTCACAAGCAATATGTGGTCAGTATTTATTTTATGAAATGTTATCGTACATTTGTATTCAGTGGGCGTCGCCATCTTGTTTGGCGATGTTACTACATCAGGTTAGCTTTTATGTTTCTCAAACATTAACTTGATAAACTAGCATATGATTCAGAAGTTTATTCGATATAATTATTTTAGTCGATCATTAATTGAACGATATTAATTTGATAACGTTGTATAATAGGTGCATTAGTTAACATTGATATATGCATATGTGTTTAACTCATTAATTGTTATACAATATTAAATTGATAACGTTGCATATTAGGTGCATTGGTTAACGGTGGTTAACGGTGAGGTGCTATACTTGTATATATGTCGATGAGTATACATGGATGTAGAATACATATACATTGCTACACATCATAATTAGAGCGGCTCACATATATTTACTAGATAATGATTTGTTTGTGTACTGATAATTGTATAAGATTGTTGTATTAATGAACCGACATCTAAAAGTATGTATTATTACAGCCTAAGCCTTTAGGGTGTGTAGGCCCTTTAGGTGATTCGATATATGAAACAACGCATAACGTAACGAGCGGTGGAGACGGTTCCCGTAACTGGACAACATGGTCAGTTTATTATAGTAGCAACAACCCCCGGGACACGAGGTGGGCCCGTCATCAGTCCTCAGTGGAAGAACTAAACCCACAACCTTAGTGGAGGTTATTCATCGCGTCATTATAGATATCGCGTCATCTTAATCATCGCGTCATCAACCCTTATAGAATGCTTGTGATGACCATCACCCATCATTGGAATCGCGCAGCATTCTTTGTAACCTTTGTAACGTTTGTGATCATCAACATTGTTGTAACTGCAACACCACTTTACTGTCATATATAGTCAGTCGAGACATTCAGTATTTGTGATAATACTACGAACATCTTAAACGTTCATGAGAACAGTCTTTTTCATATTTCATCTGTGTAGTCGCTTGTTTTTCTTGATAATGTATATATATTTAACATATTTTAAAAGTTGCATTAAACTGATGCAAATGCAGTCATCGTCATTGATTCTTTCCTGAGTTAGTCCCAACCACTAGGGTCATCTTGCGACACCACCCCATCAATGATAGCAGGGCTGGTACGTTTTTATCATCGTCAAATTCATTAACAATAATTTATTGGTCAAGCCTTATAACCAGTTTTATCAGTAATTCTGTACTGCGACACCGGTAGAATTCCGCGCGTTGCAGTCAATTGCTAATAAATGGCGGAGAATTCGTATTTTAGGTCAGATACCACCATTCATTTGGGCCTTCTGATTAGTGTAAAAAGTATAGGGTCTATAAGGGCATATAGTCAGATTGTAAGTTAGATTATGATTGGATTAAATTACCCAAATCATAACAAATCCCCATAAAACATGTATATTTCCATCATAAAACATGTTGATTTTGGATATTTTGACTGAAATTTGCATTTTTATGGATACAATTGTACTGGGAGTATATTTGAAAAAAAGTAAAATGTCTTTACTGGTCTTTCATACGAACAAGGCAAACATAACAGCTTTAAATCTCAAACCTAAATTGCAAGATTTTAAAAAATGTTTAAAGTAATGGCAACATAGAAAACTGACATTATTGGATACAATTACTGTAATAAAATCGTTTGCACTTCCGAAAGTAATTTATCCTCTTACCGTCCTACCTATTCCATCTGCAGATAAAATAAATCAAATAACACATAGTATGTACGAATTTATACGGGATGGAAAACCGGATAAAATCAAAAGAAAAACGTTAATGAAAGATTACGAAAAAGGAGGTCTTAAAATGATTGATATTACAAAATTCATCTACTCATTAAAGGCAAGCTGGATAAAACGAATTTTGGACTGCAATAATAATGGAACATGGAAATATATATACTTGAAAGAACTTGAAAAACATGGAGGAGATTTTATATTTGATTGCAATTTGAAAGAAAAGGACATTAAAAATAATTTTCAAAAAAATACATTTTTGACAGATATTCTCATATCGTGGTGCAAAATAAAATCAAAAGAAAAGCAAGAATGCATAAGCAAACAAATATTATGGAATAATTCTGAAATTAAGATTTTAAATAAAACAATATATTACAATACATGGTACGATAAAGGTATAAAACTCATAGAGCATATTTATGATTTCAGAACAAAACAGTTTTATCCATTTGAATACTTTACTGAATTATATAACATTCAACCATCAGACTTTCTGAAATATCAAGTATACCAAAAGAATGGAAAACTAAATTAAAACATGAAAATATTAGTTTCATGAGGGGAAATAGACTCACAGAAAAACGTATTAAATCCAAACAAAGAAATAAGTTCCTATAAAATCACCCGCTACAGTATGATATTGACATTGATATAGCCCCACAGAAGAAATGGGAATACCTTTTCCCTAATGTTGAATTAGACTGGAGAACAATACATTTACAAACTTTTAAAACGACCATAGATATAAAATTAAGAAATGTTCAATACAAATATCTCTTTAGAATTATTCCAACAAATAAATTACTTCTAAAGCAGAAACTAGTTAATTTTAATCTATTCGAATTCTGTAATATGTATGTCGAGAATATAAAACATTTTTTTGGGGAATGTACCAAAAAACAAACGTTTTGGACTGAACTGGCATTATTTTTAACTGCAAGAAATGTAAATATTACATTTAATTTTCAAACAATATCTTTTGGAATAAATGATAAACATGTTCCTAAACAAGCCTATAATTTTGTCATTCTGTGTGCTAAATACTATGTTTTTGTAAATACGTGTAGACAGACCATTCCTAGATGCGAACTATTTATTGTTTATCTTTTAAAACGAATCGATATTGAAAAACAAATAGCAATGATGCATGATAAAATACAACAACACCACTTGAAATGCAGTCATTTTTTAAATATCATATAAATCCTACCACAGAAATGGAAAACAAGGCAATCTTTCTTTCTTCTCTCTTCTTTTATTCACTTCCTGCTGGTACAAATGAGTGGGCGGTTGTGTGTATATGTGTGTTTGTGTAGGTATGTGAGTGAACACACGTGCCCTTGAGTGTACGTAGGTGTGTAAGAAGAGCGTGTTTGAGAGCGTGCGTGCATGTAAGAAAAAAGACACAACAACAATTATTGTATCACATATTTGTACGTAGAATATAAAACTGAGCGAACAATTTATGCATGCATTATATTTCAGGTAAAAAGGGCAAAGACAACTCTAAAATAGTGATAAATATAATGTATATATAGACTTAAAACACTTTAAGATAGAGATGTATGAATAAAAACTATAGTGAAACTAAATCTTTGTCACACACTAGTATGTATTAAGTGTAAGAGGAAACTATTTGGACATATGCATTGCATGTACTTATCAAATGCTCGAAACACTTTCTATGCTAGAATTGTATGAATAAGAACCTTTAATGCTGAATTGTTTGCATATTACAAAATGTTACATACTGTTAAATATTTGATATAATAAAAATTCATTATAAAAACACAAAATATTCTTTACTGCCATTCTGGGGATGCCCACCGTCCACTGAAATTAGAGGCTGAAAGCATCAGATTACCCCGAATTTGCTGGTCATTTCTTAGTGTCTCTATGATACTTCTTTAAAAGAAGTTAGTTTTTATCATCCGTTCGGATATAGGAATAGAGGTTGTAGGCCAAAAGGCTCTAATGGAAGCCTATGGGAAATGCAATTTATCTATCGATATGTAATGTTAGTTTCATCCTCGTCGCCAAATATTACGTAGTATAGGCTGGAATAGCACGGATTAAGATTACTTAAAATTGCTAAAAATTTCATTCGTATAAATATAATTATGTATGATTTTGTCCGAAAACAGATGGGGGAATCTATTGAATTTGATTGTGTTTCTATTGTTCAATGGCACGATATTTTCGTGAAATGTACAGCCTTATTGTGTGACGTCAATATCGATCTGTGCTATTACCTTACAACAAAACTGCATCCTTCGTGAGCAATGAGTTTTATTTATATGCAGAACGAATCACACGATATAGAAGATATCATCATCATCTAGAGCATGACTAATAGTAACTAAAACAAAATAGTTTTAATTATATAAGTGTCTTCGATTACTATTTCGTTAATGGTTTCATATAAACAACTGTAAAGTCAACAACATGTCGTACTAGAAGTTCGTTTAAATAATCTGAATTGTTTTATTTAGAATGTGACGCTGGAAGGTATGGGAATAACTGTTCAGAAAGTTGCAATGCAAATTGTCTTAATGATACAGTATGTAGGAACACAGATGGTCACTGTGGTGGCTGCAAGGCAGGGTGGAGAGGAGACTAATGTGAACAAGGTTAGCATATTTTTCATTAATTTATTGTGAATGCTAAAGATCGATTATTTCATACTTATACTTCATTGTGGATAATAATATTATTATAGTATTTACTAATTTTATTACATCGTAAACTAGTAACCATTATTTTAATAATAATTATATATTCCTCATCAATTACAATCGTTACATATTGTTGATGTAATAAAGAAATAATAAAGTTAAACATTCATAATTTTGGAACTGATAGACGAACTAAATGCGAAATGTTTCGTTTGAACTGATAGCAATTACACGTCTGTTTACATTGCTCTGATGGCACATTCCTTGTGGAGACGAACCTGTAACAAATGCCTAAAAGGGAAAAGTGATAGATTTAAAAATGAAATAAGACTGGATAAAACAGTATACATCGAAATATGCTCACAATTATATGTTTTAGAAGTAAAAACGTTTGATTCTTATCAGATAAGCAAAGCATTCGGTTATATTATCTAAACTATACTATGGATTTTATTATTTAGAATGTGAACCTGGGTGGTATGGGGATGACTGTGCTGGACGTTGCAATGGAAATTGTCTCAATACTACAGCTTGTAGACATAATGATGGTCACTGTGGTGCCTGCAAGGCAGGATGGAAAGGAGACAAATGTGAACAAAGTTAGCAGGTTTTTATTAATTCATTCTGATTTGACAATTTTTTCACATTTTATAATTACATATAACATGGGGCATGTTCTGTGTGTTTAAAAAAATACATTTCCTTAGGAGTGATGGTTCTGATAAAAAATATAATACTTAAATTTGGTCTGGCTCTATAGTTTTCGTCATAATCACTTATTAAATAACACTAGACATGCATAATTGTCACCATGGAGACGTTTATTTGCAAGAATAGATACGAATGAAAAACATATTTCTTGCTGTATGTTTTTTCTATAACTCAAGCTTTACGAAACATTTTCTTCACAGTGCATTATCTTATATGGCTATTATAACTTTTAATATATATTTTAAGTGCTATTTATGAAGTTTATTTTAAGCGAACGTTTACGATGACCACCATAGTTAAATTGGAAATTATTTAAAACTACACTATCGACTTGAATACAATTTGACTGCACTAAATTATGTTCTTGGACAATTATATTTGTGTTAATTCAGTCATCCTGCAACACCCAAAGATGTCAATATCTCCTCCTACTAAAAGATTTTTTCTGATTAATTTCCATTTTGCGTTATAATCAAATTCCAAGGATAACGCCATTACATTGATTATCTTGTAATGACACTTTACTGAATATACTAGTTTTCTGATGAATATAATACTCTATCGTCTTTCCATTATAGACTGATTTTTTTTAATTTCTTAAACATTGGCTTCAGAAAAGCTAAAAAGCTAACCTTTAGCTGTCGTTCCTTACAGTGGGAACTTCATCAACAGACTGAAGTTAACATTCCCCAAAGCACGAGTGAGCGATGTTAAGATTGGTCTGTCCCAGGTTTGTGATAAAAGTGTTCGGCTTAGTAATCACTGAGTCATCGACATTTATCGTCTTATATGCAAACAATCAACTATTATTGTTAAATTCTAGAAATGGTTCTGAGAGAAGTGCTTAGTTGGTGGTACTGTCCAAGATTTTGTTATCCGATGTATGAGGCAGAGACGTCAGCAGATCATACCAACCGTTGTACGTAGTGTGTAAATAATGATTGTGTATTGTACATACTATTGATACTATATTTTAATTTTTAAAATTAGGTATTTTGCTATTTGATTTCTGTGTTTTCTATCTTTATCTGCAAAAGCCATTTGACCATTTAAACAATCATAAATGAACATACCTTTAAAACAATGTAGAAAAGCAACGTACGGTATACATTGGGCATTTTTTAGCTCTACTGGCCGAAGATCAGCAGTTGTCCGTCGTCCGTCAGTCGTCGTCCGTCTGTTAACTTTTACCTCGTTAACACGATAGTGCCTTGATTTTTCATCAGATCATTTCCAAACTTTAACAGATTAAAGTTTGGACGTAGTTAAAAGTCATCCAGTTTGGACCATTTATACTGGATTTATGACCCTTCATTTAGTTAAATAGGCTATATTTTGCCTCGTTAACACGATAGGACTTTCAATTGTCTTCCGATCTTTACCAAACTTGGCAGATTGGTGATATAAATCAAAGCTCGGAAAATTCGAAAATCAGCCAGTTCGGATCATTAACAACAGAGTTATAGCACCTGGTTTAATTAAATATGCCAACTTTTGCCTCGTTAACACGATAAGTTCTTCATTGTTTGTCTGCTCTTTACCAACTTTTGCCAGATTGTTGATATCAATGAAAGCTCGAACAAGTTCGAAAGCCAGCCTGCTCGGACCATTAAACACCGAAGTCATGGTCCTTGATTTTCTTAAATATGCAATATGCTATATTGGGAACCTGGGGTCAAAAGAAAATGTTTGGTTAAAGAAAAAGACGGTTTTATTAAGCTATTTTTTTCATTATTTTTTTGTCTGTTTTTGTCATTTATTTATTCATTATTATTTTTTTTTTTATTGTTTATTTCTTTTTATTAACTTATTGTTTCTTTTAATTGTTAGCATAGACAAGATAGTCCGAATATTCTCTGACCTTACAGACCTTTTATGATTTTGATATTTCATCTGGCTGGGTACGTACCTAAAAAAACCCGCAGAAATGGAGAAAATATTTAAAAAAACCTGAGAAGGCTCGGATTAAGACCAAGGGTTTATATTTCTGTTGTGGGTGTTGTTTATGGTGGGATACATTTTTTAAAACAAAATCTGTTGGGAACTTTATATCCTTGATATAAGAGCCATTTTAGCCAGCAGGTCGTCCACTTGCCCTATTTGGCCTATTGTTTCAACTCATCATAACTTCTCACCAATGAACTCCGGGTGCGATTCCCTGTATCGGCAATGTAAGAGTGTACAGTCGTCGTCTGCTTCGGACCGTGGGTATTCCCCATGTTCTTCGTTTTCGCGTTCTTTATAAAATAATTGTAAAACAAATAACGTGTATATTTTATCCGAACTATGTGCAAATAAACATTAACATTGACTTTATTTATCTTTTAAAAGAGACATCTTTGTTTTTTATCAGAGCACGTATAGTAACTTTCGGACCGGAAATAGATTAATATTTCTTCATCAGATGTGATTTTATAACAAGACTATTGTATGTGCCTTCTAGATATGCGCAATGTAAATTGCCCCTAAAAGGCTCGATTTAAAATAAATCTAGATAGTTGCCTTTTTAGAGTGGAACACAGAAGCAGCAAAACAATCATACTAACAATTATCAAATAACAGGTGGTGTGGGAGTTTAATAAAGTCCTGACATAACTGTCGTAATAAATAAAAATGTAATATATATGCAAATAAAAACAAAAGCATCCCGCGATCTGTTCGTTCATCTCGGTGTGCCATCGGAATTGCCTTGTCGATTTCCGTAACTGTTAAAATTACCGGATTACGGAAATCAATAAAGTAGTTCAGTGTCGAACGATGTCATATTGCACAACATACGACGTCATATTACGACAGGGATATATATGTATCCTATTATTTAAAACATGATTTAAGTGATAACTTTTGCGTTATCAGTTGTATGGTTCATCATAACGTCAAATATACTCCTCAAAATAATTTAAGGACCATGTTTGGATTTGTGCCATCCTTTTAAGCTTTTATCATTTATTGAATGAGTTACTGTCTTTTTGCAATGTTTAGTTTAGTTGTATTATGAGGAATGAGGATATAGTAGTGGCCTGCGATCTTCCTTTCGTCCTTCAATCCTTTCATCCGTACTTCTGGACCATTTATTGTCCGCTTCATAACTCATATCATCAAGACAATGAGCAGAACCCAACACCAATGTGAGTATCTTCAAGGTCAACGTGACTCTAAACGGCAATCAATTCTTATTTGCCTAAAGCAAGACTCATTTCGTGTCTGCTCCATAAATATTATAGGCATGAAGTGATTTCAAAATATATTGGCACATTTACTCATCGGACCAAGACGATGCGCAGAACTCAACATCAATTTCAGTATATTGAAGGGCAAGGTCACTCTGAAGGTCGTTCACTTTGATTATGCCTACAAATAAGCTCTATTTCGTGTCCGCTTCATAACGCTTGCAAACATGGAGGGATTTCACAATAACTTGGCACATTTACTCATCTCATGGAACTGATGACTAGTACTCAACACCCTTGCCGGTATCTTCTAGGTGAAGGTGGCATTGTATGCCTATAGTTAGGCCCATATTTGGTGTCTGCATTTACTTATCGCATTGAACTGATGTGTGAAACCAACATCCATGGTGGTATATTCAAGGTCATTGTCACACTAAAGGTCATTCATATTTAATATGCATATAATGAAGCAAATGTTGGTGTCTGAGTCAGAATAAGGATTTAAAATAAATTGGCATACATAAACTAAATTGGCATATATATTGTTCCGTCTGCACGTACCTATATCTGTCTGTCTGTCTGTCTGTCTGTCCCAATGCGTGTCCGCTCAAAAACTCTTGGAGGAATGAGAATAACTTGGCACATTTAATTATGTTATCTTCAAGGTCAAAACAAAAACAGTTGCATGCTTTGATTGTTGTGAAGTCAGGTATGAACAGAGTAGACAACGGTTTGAAAGACTTGACATATTGATACAGTCGTTGTATCAAGGTAACAATGTTAATTTACAACGTGACATGTAATTCACTCTGACATTTATTCATTTCATAACATTTGCCATCCACATCCATATCCTTACAAAGCTGTCACTAGTACGCTTAAAGTAATTTTCATCATGTCTCCGCTACTGAAATAGGCATGTTAACATTAAGACATAGACATCATTGACATTATTTTTGTCGATGTTTGTGTGTAAAATATGAATATTAAAGAACATTATCATATTTCGAAAATAAACTTTCTGTATAGCAATATTTTAACGACTGAGTAACCTCCCAACGAATTAAGTACCTTTTGGCCATTTGAATCACATTTGAAGATAACAAACCAATAATAAACTTATATTTATTATGTTTCATAACCAATTCCATCCAATGAATATCTCTATATTTTCAGGATCAGTTAAATGTGTTTGTCCAGCAGTAATGAATTACTGAATTACATTATAAAGAACAACATATAACGTACAGAAACCGGCTGGACACATAGGGAATAAATGTATATAATTGTATAATACATCAGAACTAAATGTTGCTCAATGCACATGTGATATTACTTCTAAAAATGTACAAGTGGCTTACCAGTCTCACAGACAGAGTTCTAATTATATGAAAAATTTCAAATATTCTTGTGTACTATATGTTATAATATCCGTAAGAACAGGAAAACAGACGTTATACAGTTATACACTGTTTTAATGAATACGCATTTGATTATAATAAACATGTACAGATGAGCACAGACGTTCAGCCAACATATGTCTTATGATAAGCTTACATTAAATAAATGATTTTGCTGCTCCACCATAAATATGTTTTAATCATGGATATTAATTCTATTACTTCTTGCTGCATGTTCATTAAAAGACAATACATTCGGTACCAACCCGATTTGTCTTACAGTACTATTGTACTTTAAAATATCAGTTCTCAATAAGAACCACACATATATAAAGTATTGAATCTGTGTTACAAACTAATTCAGACAGATTGAATACACTATATATAATTAATTGGTTAATCAAAGTGTACCGTTATAAACCTCATTACATCAGTAAATGAGAGAATTTATATATTAAATCATTTAGGATTTCATGTTGCAACTGAAGAAGGTTTCAAGACCGAAAGCGCTCTTGCAGTTCGGTTTGTCTATCCGAGTGGAATCAGAGACGATTTCTGTGCTTGGGCTATTAACACACGTGACACAAATATATTGTGTTTATAAAATACGTGTTACATAGAAAAAGTGTGTATACATAATATACACATACAAACATTAAGAACTGTTAAACTAATTGACGGGTTACTTAACACAAAAGCAATCATACATGGTTATATAATAACTATACTATACTGTCCATAATTATACAGGGTTGTAAGTAACCTTATTCAACTGTTGTTGGTGATAAAAGCAATCACAAACACATTGTACCACCTTTGTGTACAATATGAATAAAAACAACAACAAACGCAAAACCCTGGGGGTGAGAAAATCCCCCGTGCGAAGTGTGCTAACTGGGCAGGCCGCTACCACGAGGAAATCTGGAATCTCGTCTGTGGTCAGACACTCGTCCCCACCCCCCACCCCCCCCCCCCCCCCATACAAAATGTTTCCATGAGTTTTAAAAGGATTTACAAGGAAATGAACTCAATAAGATTGTTCTTTCGTTCCAATCCTATTAATTATGTACTGTACCAATATATGTATAAAATATCTTTAAACCATAATGGTATTACTTATTTATTGGGGTTTTCCTGGCGATTGAAATATTGGGGAAACTTAACTGGTTTGCTTTTGTAATTAAAAAATAAAGGTTCTAGATAGATAGATAGATAGATAGATCGATAGATCGATAGATCGATAGATAGATAGATAGATAGATAGATAGATAGATAGATAGATAGATAGATAGATAGATAGATAGATAGATAAATAGATAGATAGATAGATAGATAGATGTATATACATGGTTAAAAAACAACACAATGCATAAAATAAAGATAAAATGCATGAATGAGATATACACCATGCTTTGCACATCAAAGCCAAGGATAACACAAAAAAGGGAAAATTGATTTCCCCTTATTTCCATTGTGGTCCTTGATAATGATGGCGTGACACAGAGAAACATACGTATCACATAAACTATCCAGCATGTAACACTTTTCTTTTAACTTTTAATTGGCACATGCGAGGCATAAATATCATATATTTATTATTTAGTACTTAAACTATTTCGATATTGGCACTTTAATAATATCACATAGATAATTAAAAATTACTAGCATTAAATGTAAATGGACAATTGACTATCATTTAAATGAATTGTAAATTAATTATAACACAGATAATTTAATTGACTAGCATTACATGGAAATGGACAATCGACTTTCACTACTGTACCAATACATTCTATTTAGGCAGCAATTGGTTTTTGACAGCTACTTAAAATCACAAAAAACATTTATGTTTCTTACATGGAGGTAACTAATTCCATAAAGAACACCCTTTATATGCACATGACTTTATACCAAAACCTTTAACTTTTGGAATTGAGAATCTTGTAGAGTGTTCGTGAACAGAACTTGCTAAAGTAAAATGCTCACCCATATCATCAGGGGCAATACCTGACTTTATTTTAAAAACTTGACATAAAGTAATTTGATCTACTCTTTTTGTAACGGGTAACCAGTTCAGAAATTTGAAATGTTCTGGTCCAAAATGTGTTCTATGGTCTTTGTTTAAGACAAACATTATCAATTTGTTTTGGGTATTTTTCAATAATTTGGACAACCCTGAAAAACGGAATGAACATGCATTGTCAAAGTGACACTAAATAAGGGACATAATCAGAAGTTTCTTAGTATCTTGAGTGAGAAATTCACGTTTCCTGTATAGTCTGTATGGTCATGTGATCTCATGACTTGATTCGAATTGTGGAATTGTTGAAGTATCAATGAAATTAATATCGTTATTGTGCATTAATTTCTAATAAAAGTATATGGAAGAATAAGAAAGTGATCCTTAGCAAATTTTGAGTAGTATTTATTCATATTGTACTGCGATCTCAACCTGGGCTTAGAACCAAATAAAATAGCTTCTCTTACCAAGCTGTAAAGACGGCTTGTTCCCAATTAACCACTTACTGACTGTTTCAAGTTCCAAGGTCAGAATAGATTCGATTTTACTCTTATTTTTACCTGCAACTAATATACCAGAATCATCAGCATAAAGAAGTAACTTAAGTTTTACCACGGCAGACATGTCAATAAGATAAATTAAGAATAAGTGTGGCCCCAGGGGAACACCACATGTAATATTGGCATGGGAAGAAAAAGTACCGGAAACATCCACAAACTGTTGTCTGTCAGAAAAGTAAGACCATAACCATCTAATGATGTCATTGCTAAGTTCTAGCGCTTCCATTTTCATCAGAAGAATATCATGATCAATGGTGTCAAAATACTTCTGCAGATAAGTCTGACAAGTGGGTAAGACAAGTATCCATAGCAAAAGCACGTCTGAAACCAGATTGAAACTTGACATCATAGTTCAAATTACCGTATAGAGTAATACGATATTATTCATGGTGTATTCACTATTATTGTATACTTTCATATTGTCCCGTTTAGTTTGCATTGAGCTAAGTGTGTAACATTCTACGATATTGCATACATTGATATTGCACCGGAACTTTTTCTCGCCCCTTCTAAGAGCCGCGAAATAGAAATAAGGATCTACTTTCAAATAAAAGAACGGAATCCTGCCTATAGTGTCAACAAAAAGAACGACGTGTTTTTGTTCAACCTTTTGTGTCGAAATTGATAAAATAATTAAAATAGTCACTCACCCACTATTTTTAACGTTATCGAATGGTAAACAAACGTTAGAAAATCGATTGACGTTTTTTATGACGTCATCCGACGTCGACGTCGTTTTCGCGCAAAATAATCATCCACACAAAATGAAACTGAATGACATTATAGGAATTCCATCGAAAGCTATACAAATAACACAAATATAATGAAAAGTAATAGTCATACAATTAGCATTGATCGGAAACAATATGAAAATATACAATAAAAAGGTTATTGCATTTGTATGGCTAAATATTACTTGGAACGAGTTGCTTTGGCAAAGGACGACGAGCTTGCGATTCGTCCTGCGCCAAAACAACGAGTTCCAAGTAATATTATAGGTTATTGAATGTGTATGGCTAAATATTACTTGGAACGAGTTGTTTTGGCAAAGGACGACGGGCATGCGCCAAAACAACGAGTTCCAAGTAATATTTAGCCATACAAATTCAATAACCTTTTTTATTATATACTTTCATATTGTTTTCGATCAATGCTAATTGTATGACTATTACTTTTCATGAAAGGTCTTCATAATGATCCCTGCATTGTTTCAGGTGCTATCTCGCTCGCATCAAAAGAGCAGTGGCAGAAAAACAATAAACCTGGCTCCAGCGTAAATGGAGTTTCTACGATAGAATTTGCAGCAACTCTGCAATTCAGGGTGAGAAGGTTCTAGGCCCATTTTCCATATTTTATCTCTATGTACATGGAAGATGAGCCTGGCATGTTCATGCCTGTTAGGCGCCATACAACCTTTTCATGTGTTAGTGCGCCTTAAAACCCAATTAAATTCAATTAAAAAAAAACTTAACAGAATTTTGATAAGGTGCAATACTGCCTAGTAAATATATTTGAATACATTTTTATTAACAAAATTGTGTTAACGATTTGTAGACAAAATAGTCTTAACAGAATTTTGTTAACGATTTTAAAAATAAATCTTAACAAAATTCTGTTAACGCTTTAAAAAAAATCTGAAAAGAATTTTGTTAAGATGGAAGACTGCCTGCTAAAGATATTTGAATACATTCTTATTAACAACATGTTATTATCGATTTGTGGAAAAAATGGTCTTAACAGAATTTTGTTAATGATTTTAAAAATAAATCTTAAGAAAATTCTGTTAAAGATTTAAAAACAAAATATCATCTTAACATAATTTTGTTATGGTGAGAAGACCGCCTAGTAAAGATATTTGAACATATTCGTCATTAACAAAATTTTGTTAACGATTTAAAAAAAAAATCTTAACAGAATTTTGTTAACGATTTTAAAAAGGAATCTTAACATAATTTTGTTAACGATTTTAAAAATGAATCTTAACGGAATTTTGTAAACGATTTTAAAAATGAATCTTAACAGAATTTTGTTAAGGTGGAAGACAGCCTATTTAAGATATTTGAATACATTCTTACAAACAAAATTTTGTTAACGATTTGTAGAAAAAATTGTCTTAACAAAATTTTGTTAACGATTTGTAGAAAAAATTGTCTTAACAAAATTTTGTTAACGGTTTGTAGAAAAAATTGTCTTAACAAAATTTTGTTAACGGTTTGTAGAAAAAATTGTCTTAACAAAATTTTGTTAACGATTTGTAGAAAAAATTGTCTTAACAAAATTTTGTTAACGATTTGTAGAAAAAATTGTCTTAACAAAATTTTGTTAACGGTTTGCAGAAAAAATTGTCTTAACAAAATTTTGTTAACGATTAGTGGAAAAAATTGTCTTAACAAAATTTTGTTAACGGTTTGTAGAAAAAATTGTCTTAACAAAATTTTGTTAACGATTTGTAGAAAAAATTGTCTTAACAAAATTTTGTTAACGGTTTGTAGAAAAAATTGTCTTAACAAAATTTTGTTAACGATTTGTAGAAAAAATTGTCTTAACAAAATTTTGTTAACGGTTTGCAGAAAAAATTGTCTTAACAAAATTTTGTTAACGATTAGTGGAAAAAATTGTCTTAACAAAATTTTGTTAACGGTTTGTAGAAAAAATTGTCTTAACAAAATTTTGTTAACGGTTTTACAAATCTTAACAGAATTTTGTTAAGGTGGAAGACTGCCTAGTAAAGATATTTGAATACATTCTTATTAACAGAATTTTGTTAACGATTTTAAAAATGAATCTTAACAAAATTTTATTAACGGTTTGTAGAAAAAATTGTCTTAACAAAATTTTGTTAACGATTTGTAGAAAAAATTGTCTGAACAAAATTTTGTTAACGGTTTGTAGAAAAAATTGTCTTAACATATTTATTTCTTAATATATTTAAATTGTATGAATTTTTATTCCTGTTCTTCCTTTTCACATCACTATAACTCTTTCCAGAGCAACCTTGCCCTATTCCACCTTCCCCACGCCATCATACCTTACTCCACCTTCCCCACGCCACCATACCCTACTCCACCTTCCCCGCGCCACCATACCCTACTCCACCTTCTCCACGCCATCATACCCTACTCCACCTTCCCCGCCATCATACCTTACTCCAACTTCCCCGCGCCATCATACACTACTCCACCTTCTCCACGCCATCATACCCTACTCCACCTTCCCGACGCCATCATACCCTACTCCACCTTCCCGACGCCATCATACCCTACTCCACCTTCCCGACGCCATCATACCCTACTCCACCTTCTCCACGCCATCATACCCTACTCCACCTTCCCCACGCCATCATACCCTACTCCACCTTCCCACGCCATCATACCCTACTCCACCTTCCCGACGCCATCATACCCTACTCCACCTTCTCCATGCCACCATACCCTACTCAACCTTCCCCACGCCATCATACCCTACTCCACCTTCCCACGCCATCATACCCTACTCCACCTTCCCGACGCCATCATACCCTACTCCACCTTCTCCACGCCATCATACCCTACGCCACCTTCCCCACGCCATCATACACTACTCCACCTTCCCCGCCATCATACCCTACTCCACCTTCTCCACGCCATCATACCCTACTCCAGCTTCCCCACGCCATCATACCCTACTCCACCTTCCCCACGCCATCATACCCTACTCCACCTTCCCGACGCCATCATACCCTACTCCACCTTCTCCACGCCACCATATCCTACTCCACCTTCTCCACGCCATCATACCCTACTCCACCTTCCCCACGCCATCATACCCTACTCCACCTTCCCGACGCCATCATACCCTACTGCACCTTCTCCACGCCACCATACCCTACTCCACCTTCCCCGCCACCATACCCTACTCCACCTTCCCCACGCCATCATACCCTACTCCACCTTCCCGACGCCACCATACCCTACTCCACCTTCCCCGCCATCATACCCTACTCCACCTTCCCCACCACCATACCCTACTCCACCTTCCCCACCACCATACCCTACTCCACCTTCCCCACCACCATACCCTACTCCACCTTCTCCGCCATCATACCCTACTCCACCTTCCCCACCACCATAGCTCACTCCACCTTCCCCACGCCATCATACCCTACTCTACCTTCTCCACGCCATCATACCCTACTCCACCTTCTCCACGCCATCATACCCTACTCAACCTTCTCCACGCCATCATACCCTACTCCACCTTCCCCGCCATCATACCCTACTCCACCTTCTCCACGCCATCATACCCTACTCCACCTTCCCCGCCATCATACCCTACTCCACCTTCCCCACGCCATCATACCCTTCTCCACCTTCTCCACGCCATCATACCCTACTCCACCTTCTCCACGCCATCATACCCTACTCCATCGTCCCCGCCACCATAGCATGCGCAACCTTCCCCGCGCCAACATACCCTACTCCACCTTCCCCGGCACCATATCCTACTCCACCTGCCCCGCGCCACCCTACCCTACTCCACCTTCCCCGCCACCATACCTTACTCCACCTTCCCCGCGCCACCCTACCCTACTCCACATTCCCCGCCACCATACCTTACTCCACCTTCCCCGCGCCACCATACCCTACTCCACCTTCCCGACGCCACCATACCTTACTCCACCTTCCCCGCGCCACCCTACCCTACCCCACCATCCCCGCCACCATACCTTACTCCACCTTCCCCGCGCCACCATACCCTACTCCACATTCCCGAGGCCATCATACCCTACTCCACCTTCTCCACGCCATCATACCCTACTCCACATTCCCCGCCACCATACCCTACTCCACCTTCCCCGCCACCATACCCTACTCCACCTTCCCCGCCACCATACCCTACTCCACCTTCCCCACGCCATCATACCCTACTCCACCTTCCCCGCCACCATACCCTACTCCAACTTCCCCACGCCATCATACCCTACTCCACCTTCCCCGCCACCATACCTTACTCCGCCTTCCCCGCGCCACCCTACCCTACTCCACCTTACCCGCCACCATACCTTACTCCACCTTCCCCGCGCCACCATACCCTACTCCACCTTCCCGACGCCATCATACCCTACTCCACCTTCTCCACGCCATCATACCCTACTCCACCTTCCCCACCATCATACCCTACTCCACCTTCTCCACGCCATCATACCCTACTCCACCTTCCCCACCACCATACCCTACTCCACCATCCCCACCACCATACCCTACTCCACCTTCCCCGCCATCATACCCTACTCCACCTTCCCCACCACCATAGCTCACTCCACCTTCCCCACGCCATCATACCCTACTCCACCTTCTCCACGCCATCATACCCTACTCCACCTTCTCCACGCCATCATACCCTACTCCACCTTCTCCACGCCATCATACCCTACTCCACCTTCCCCGCCATCATACCCTACTCCACCTTCTCCACGCCATCATACCCTACTCCACCTTCCCCGCCATCATACCCTACTCCACCTTCCCCGCCATTATACCCTACTCCACCTTCCCCACCACCATACCCTACTCCACCTTCCCCACAACCATACCCTACTCCACCTTCCCCACCACCGTACCCTACTCCACCTTCCCCGCCATCATACCCTACTCCACCTTCCCCACCAACATAGCTCACTCCATCTTCCCCACGCCATCATACCCTACTCTACCTTCTCTACGCCATCATACCCTACTCCACCTTTTCCACGCCATCATACCCTACTCCACCTTCTCCACGCCATCATACCCTACTCCACCTTCCCCGCCATCATACCCTACTCCACCTTCTCCACACCATCATACCCTACTCCACCTTCCCCGTCATCATACCCTACTCCACCTTCCCCACGCCAGCATACCCTACTCCACCTTCTCCACGCCATCATAACCTACTCCACCTTCTCCACGCCATCATACCCTACTCCATCGTCCCCGCCACCATAGCTTGCGCAACCTTCCCCGCGCCAACATACCCTACTCCACCTTCCCCGGCACCATACCCTACTCCACCTTCCCCGCGCCACCATACCCTACTCCACCTTCCCCGCCACCATACCTTACTCCACCTTCCCCGCGCCACCCTACCCTACTCCACCTTCCACGCCACCATACCTTACTCCACCTTCCCCGCGCCACCATACCCTACTCCACCTTCCCGACGCAACCATACCTTACTCCACCTTCCCCGCGCCACCCTACCCTACTCCACCTTCCCCGCCACCATACCTTACTCCACCTTCCCCGCGCCACCATACCCTACTCCACCTTCCCGACGCCATCATACCATACTCCACCTTCTCCACGCCATCATACACTACTCCACCTTCCCCGCCACCATACCCTACTCCACCTTTCCCGCCACCATACCCTACTCCACCTTCCCCACGCCATCATACCCTACTCCACCTTCCCCGCCACCATACCCTACTCCACCTTCCCCACGCCATCATACCCTACTCCATCTTCCCCGCCACCATACCTTACTCCGCCTTCCCCGTGCCACCCTACCCTACTCCACCTTCCCCGCCACCATACCTTACTCCACCTTCCCCGCGCCACAATACCCTACTCCACCTTCCCGACGCCATCATACCCTACTCCACCTTCTCCACGCCATCATACCCTACTCCACCTTCCCCGCCACCATACCCTACTCCACCTTCCCCACGCCATTATACCCTACTCCACTTTCCCCGCCATCATACCCTACTCCACCTTCCCCGCGCCATCATACCCTACTCCACCTTCCCCACGCCATCATACCCTACTCCACCTTCCCCGCCACCATACCTTACTCCACCTTCCCCGCGCCATCATACCCTACTCCACCTTCCCCACGCCACCATACCCTACTCCACCTTCCCCACGCCATCATACCCTACTCCACCTTCCCCGCCACCATACCCTACTCCACCTTCCCCGCGCCATCATACCCTACTCCACCTTCCCCACGCCATCATACCCTACTCCACCTTCCCCGCCACCATACCTTACTCCACATTCCTCGCGCCATCATACCCTACTCCATCTTCCACACGCCACCATACCCTACTCCACCTTCCCGACGCCATCATACCCTACTCCACCTCTCCACGCCATCATACCCTACTCCACCTTCCCCACGCCATCATACCCTACTCCATCTTCCCCGCCACCATACCTTACTCCGCCTTCCCCGTGCCACCCTACCCTACTCCACCTTCCCCGCCACCATACCTTACTCCACCTTCCCCGCGCCACAATACCCTACTCCACCTTCCCGACGCCATCATACCCTACTCCACCTTCTCCACGCCATCATACCCTACTCCACCTTCCCCGCCACCATACCCTACTCCACCTTCCCCACGCCATTATACCCTACTCCACTTTCCCCGCCATCATACCCTACTCCACCTTCCCCGCGCCATCATACCCTACTCCACCTTCCCCACGCCATCATACCCTACTCCACCTTCCCCGCCACCATACCTTACTCCACCTTCCCCGCGCCATCATACCCTACTCCACCTTCCCCACGCCACCATACCCTACTCCACCTTCCCCACGCCATCATACCCTACTCCACCTTCCCCGCCACCATACCCTACTCCACCTTCCCCGCGCCATCATACCCTACTCCACCTTCCCCACGCCATCATACCCTACTCCACCTTCCCCGCCACCATACCTTACTCCACATTCCTCGCGCCATCATACCCTACTCCATCTTCCACACGCCACCATACCCTACTCCACCTTCCCGACGCCATCATACCCTACTCCACCTCTCCACGCCATCATACCCTACTCCACCTTCCCCACGCCATCATACCTTACTCCACCTTCCCCACGCCATCATACCCTACTCCACCTTCCCCGCGCCACCATACCCTACTCCAACTTCCCCGCCACCATATCCTACTCCACCTTCTCCACGCCATCATACCCTACTCCACCTTCCCCGCCATCATACCCTACTCCACCTTCTCCACACCATCATACCCTACTCCACCTTCCCCGTCATCATACCCTACTCCACCTTCCCCACGCCAGCATACCCTACTCCACCTTCTCCACGCCATCATAACCTACTCCACCTTCTCCACGCCATCATACCCTACTCCATCGTCCACGCCACCATAGCTTGCGCAACCTTCCCCGCGCCAACATACCCTACTCCACCTTCCCCGGCACCATACCCTACTCCACCTTCCCCGCGCCACCATACCCTACTCCACCTTCCCCGCCACCATACCTTACTCCACCTTCCCCGCGCCACCCTACCCTACTCCACCTTCCACGCCACCATACCTTACTCCACCTTCCCCGCGCCACCATACCCTACTCCACCTTCCCGACGCAACCATACCTTACTCCACCTTCCCCGCGCCACCCTACCCTACTCCACCTTCCCCGCCACCATACCTTACTCCACCTTCCCCGCGCCACCATACCCTACTCCACCTTCCCGACGCCATCATACCATACTCCACCTTCTCCACGCCATCATACACTACTCCACCTTCCCCGCCACCATACCCTACTCCACCTTTCCCGCCACCATACCCTACTCCACCTTCCCCACGCCATCATACCCTACTCCACCTTCCCCGCCACCATACCCTACTCCACCTTCCCCACGCCATCATACCCTACTCCATCTTCCCCGCCACCATACCTTACTCCGCCTTCCCCGTGCCACCCTACCCTACTCCACCTTCCCCGCCACCATACCTTACTCCACCTTCCCCGCGCCACAATACCCTACTCCACCTTCCCGACGCCATCATACCCTACTCCACCTTCTCCACGCCATCATACCCTACTCCACCTTCCCCGCCACCATACCCTACTCCACCTTCCCCACGCCATTATACCCTACTCCACTTTCCCCGCCATCATACCCTACTCCACCTTCCCCGCGCCATCATACCCTACTCCACCTTCCCCACGCCATCATACCCTACTCCACCTTCCCCGCCACCATACCTTACTCCACCTTCCCCGCGCCATCATACCCTACTCCACCTTCCCCACGCCACCATACCCTACTCCACCTTCCCCACGCCATCATACCCTACTCCACCTTCCCCGCCACCATACCCTACTCCACCTTCCCCGCGCCATCATACCCTACTCCACCTTCCCCACGCCATCATACCCTACTCCACCTTCCCCGCCACCATACCTTACTCCACATTCCTCGCGCCATCATACCCTACTCCATCTTCCACACGCCACCATACCCTACTCCACCTTCCCGACGCCATCATACCCTACTCCACCTCTCCACGCCATCATACCCTACTCCACCTTCCCCACGCCATCATACCTTACTCCACCTTCCCCACGCCATCATACCCTACTCCACCTTCCCCGCGCCACCATACCCTACTCCAACTTCCCCGCCACCATATCCTACTCCACCTTCCCCACGCCACCATACCCTACTCCACTTTCCCGACGCCATCATACCCTACTCCACCTTCCCGACGCCATCATACCCTACTCCACCTTCCCCACGCCATCATACCCTACTCCACCTTCCCCGCCATCATACCCTACTTCACCTTCCCCGCCACAATACCCTACTTCACCTTCCCTAAAAGTCATAGTGCAGTACCAACTGTAATGTTGATTCCTAGTGAAAACACTGACCGCGATTTTTTGACGTATGTTGCGCGTAAATCTCGATGTTTTTCACCGAAATATGAGCATTGTTTTCTGTTTTTGATTTAATTTCATTGTATGTGTTGTTCTACTAGAACGCTTGAATTTCTTGAATGTAACATGGATGGTACCGTTTTCTATTTGTTACTTGACGATCTAGTTATATTACACCGATATGTTATTTCGTCCACACGAAGAAGGGCGTAAAATGCTAGCGTAAACGTAGATGTAAAAGTCGAACAGGAAATGTAGCATTCAAGGACAACATTCAACAAAAACACGCACAGAAACAAACAGCTACAAAGATGAATAAAATTCAAAATATGACACCACAAACATAAAACCTAAAGGTTGACAAAAGGGCTACCGTCTTGGTAGTCTCAGTGCCACAAAAATGCCGCTGTGGGTTTAAACCCGGTTCTAGGGTGCGCTAAACCTCATTAACACTTCCTAGTTCTGTGTTTTGAGTGTATGTCCCTACTGTAATCTTGTGTAAATAGTCTACCAAACCTGACAAGATCAATGGAAACGTAGTTAGTCGGGTGAACATCGCAAGTTTTGTGTTGTAAAGAAAATATTCTATTGCAGGATAATGCCAGCGATTTTTTTCAAGGTATGCATAATTTGCTTGTATTTGTGTTTAGAATAAATGGCAAAGCCTCATTATCTGTAAAGATACATGTCGATTGATTGCTCACGAAATGTATTTCCTGGGCGGAATACACTGGAACATGGTTTGGCTTAACTAGCCTTGTGGTCTCATTGGCTTGGCCTGGACTGGCCTAGGGGTCTTAAAATGAGTCACCTTAATTGGTATTATTTCAGGTCATGTCCTTAGTCCGAACCGAATAGCCAACTTCGTAATGAGGGTCATTCATAAAGGTTTGAATCTTTAGTAACTATGATTTGCATTGCATTTGCATTTATTATGAGATGTCAATGGTATTATTCACGAGAAACGTGTTAACAGAAGAAACTTATTATTGAGCAAAAGTGATTACAATATTGATTAGGATATTCAAAATATTCATGAATAAATATATGATAATAAAAGGAATTAATGTTAGACATTGATTAAATGATTGAGTATTGATAAATGGATGACTGGATAACTCTATTTTGTAGCAATGGACTGATGTGATAGTTTACATAAAAAATAATGATTTAACAACATTAACTACAATTAGAGATGTAACTTCTCTGATAATTTGATCTTCGTTATGTTTAGTATGCTAACCTGGATACAAGTAGTAGATATAAAAGTCAAACACGGAATGCAGCATTCAAGGACCAAGTCAGCTAAAATCACGCATTGAAACAAAAAGCATAAAATGCAAGGCATATGACATCACAAACATAAAACGGTTGAATATACGACTACCGCCTTGTGGCGGCGGTGAAATGTCTCCCCGTGCTTGCAATCAGAAATGTTATTTATTCCGATCTTTCGAGATCGTTGAGCCCGATTTTAAGAATGTAATATTATATATATCACATAACACATCTAAGGCGTGATAGTTTAACTTTAATGTTGTCAATTTATCGTGTATACGGCGGTAGTTTGTAAGAGAAATACTGACGTCTAGTGGGGCAGATTGGTGACATATATTGGTTAAATTCTGCATTTTGTGACAAAAGCACCAAACTTGACGCATAGCTAAACAATACTCTACTGAATATTTTTGGCTATGGACCCACGTCAGATTTTTTAAACTGGCCGCCATTTTCAAAATGGCCGCCAAATATTCCATAAAGAATTAATCAAGCCCATAACTAATTGGTTTCATCAAAACCTTTTATTGTAAATACACTAAATTCGGAACATTGATAGACAACAAAATAAGCAATATAATTTAAGTCATTTTTTTATTCAAAATGGTCGCTTTTTTTAAAATGGCCGCCACAAAATCCTGAAGTTTTATTTTTTTTAGAAAAAAATCAAAATTCAAAAGGTTGATGTGTCTTACAAAGGTATTGTCTTTATATATGTATGTGTATGTCTAAACTTCAATAAATAGTTGTTAGAAACACCCCTATACCTCAGGGGTTAGGGCTTCTACACATACTATGCCAAATCAGAGTCTAGTGTGTCTTAATTGTCTTTAGCCTTAAGCATTTCTAAAGTATGTTTAAGTGTCAGTCTCATCTTTATTAGCAGCTTTTAGTTTATAATAACTCGTAAGTATACATCCAGTGACTTGTTAAACACTATTAAAGGGACACGCAACAATCTCGAATTATTTATCAAGCATCCAAATTATTACCTTGGTTTATTAATCCAATATCCTTTTGACTTTAAAACTGCTTGCCTATACTTAAATACATCAGAATTGTTTATATCTTCGTGGTTATTCTATTACAGGTTTTAATATATTATTGGTGCAATATGAGCTATAATAAAGCGAATTAACTTTGGACTATTTACATAATTATTAATTATGATTTTAAATTCATGCATATGAAGTAGCAAACCTAACGGAACCGGAACGCCGCGCAGTTTATAAAACATTCACGCTTGCCGAGTCTTCTAAACGCTCGGAGAAAAAATATCGAGAAGGCTACTTAAACAATATTTCTCATCTCCGATTTATGTTTAATTAAATTTAATTAAGACCTTAAATTACATGTGTTAATGTAGTCAACAATAATGTGAATTTTAGGCACTGCCTAAGACCGAGCAGAGCTCTTAAAATTAATACTTACACGATATCGGATCGCATGTACAATTTAACTTGTAAACCAAATATTTTAAATTAGAAATTATTCTTTTGTGATTTCCCTGTTTGCAGAAGGTCGCCTGTTACCGGGGTAGTTTGTAAAAATCCCTTTCCCGTGATGCAATGCATGTTTATAAGGTCATTTTATGCAAATGAGTTAACCTATATTGCCGCTACCTGCAATCAAAATCATGAAATATTTTGCATTTTAAAAGGAACAAAACAAATACCTCCTAATTTAATTCATTTTTTTCTTCTCTTTTTCAGAAAACAATATTATGCTTGTCTGAAAACTGATCAAGTTTGATTTGTTGGTGTCGTCTGCTAGTTTTAAGCTTTGCCATATTGCTTCAAATTAAATCAGGTCACATGTTCCCAAATATTTCCAAATATTACCAACATACCTATACACCGGTATACCGCCATCTTTTCTTTTTGTACTAGACTTGATGTGACCTTTTTGCGGTGATAATTTCGCAATGAAAACACTTTAGAAGTTGAAATTTGTTGATGGATATTGAAAGATATTATATTACTTTATCACCCTATCACAACATTTATATTTTAAATATAAGAAAACATGCTACATCCAATACAAATCATATATCATATATCAAATACGTATTTCAAGATCCACCTTCTATCTTCTTAAACAAGTATCGTCTGCGACCAACGTGGTGTCTAATTCTCAACCTCTCTGTGAATGGCTATTATTTTAATGGTTATAAAATGTTTTATTTTTACATTATACTGGATGCATTTTATGACAAGTACACCGGTATATAGAGTATGAGCTGGCATATATTGTTGTTGTTATATTAGTATTGTTAAAAGACTTACCTATCTTGAGTTTCTTGTCAATGACAGCATATCAAATCCTGAAATATTTCTGAATTATACAAGAAATGTTTACCGTACCAGGGGTCATCCGCCAAGTTGTCACTATTGTCTATATGGATAATAATGATAAGTTGCGCATCCATAGCGACGTGCGCGCTACCCCTGTTGGATGGACATCGGCAGATTGAAGTTTCATTAAAATGGTCTGAGAAATAAAGCTACTGTTTTTTTTTACCAAAATTATTGAAAATGTAGACGAATTACATAAACAGTCAACTTAAAAAACACCGAAACATATGAGTAAATTAATTGACTATTCATAATTTTGATAAAGGTTATCAAAATCAGCTGACCAAGCAAGGCCTAGACATTTGACACACCTCTAAATTCCGGTAGGTGATAAACTCGGTCTTTATCATAGATGTTCATCCAAGTTTATTATAAAAAATAAGGTATTTACATTGTGATACTTTTAACATCCTGCATAGATCATGCATGTTTATGCAAATTGATTCAATATGTGTATCTTTCAAAATCAAATTTTGAAAATTATCTTCTTTTTACTTTGCCAAAGGTTTTAATTTAACTATAGAACATAAGAATAAAAACCGAGTAGTAAAAAATTTATCCCCAAATGAAAATAAGGTAAAATCTCAACATGTTGGCATTCAGAAAGTATAAATTCTGAGAATTAAATTAACAGTACACTAGCTTTTACTAAATTTGTAAAGGTAAGTGGATAAAGATAATGTTCCTTGAAAGTAATAGCCCTCAACAAAAAGTAAAAGCGGTATTTATGACATAGGAGTATATTTTTAGATTTTTGTAATAAATGTGTACTAATTCAGAATCCCCTTGATACACCATCGATATATATTAATGAAAATAACAGATAAAGAAAATTCTGCTGTATTTTAAGAATATGGAGTATTTCCTTGATCAACATTAAATTGATAGTCCTGAATTGAACTACTAATTTTGGTTACACAACTTTTGTTTAATAGTGTTTCATAGTGACCTAATACAGAGTAAATTTCCTATGGGGCAGACGCGAATATATAGTCGCCTTTTCCAGGTATTTTGGTGAAAAAAGACACTTGTAAATTTGGGAAATTTCTTCGTAAAAACGACGAAATTGGATTTTTTTTAATCGATAAAATGGCCAATTGAGAATTGTTTACGTCAACATTTTGTAAGTTAGAGTGAGGTAAAAGCCTAAAAGATATTATTAGGAACACTGTTACATCAATAACATACCACGTATATTGATTGGTATAAGGGATGTATCACTGCAACATACATGTAAAACAAAAAGAAGATGTTGTTGGTTTTTAGATTGGGATTTTTTCAAAAACTGAGAAGAAAAAACACTATTTTGCATTGGGAATGGGTCCGTTTTCAGTTCTATGTTTACCAACAAAATTGCAAACGAAGCATTGACGTCACACATTGACGTCATCACATCGTGATCCCGAAAAATGACGGGATTGGTCGAGTTTTCACGATTGTGTTTTTCTTTGTTGTACATGTAAACAGGGATATGAACATTGGTTTAATGAAGGTTAGTTTAATTTTGACAACCAATAACAAATAATAAAACAACTGCTGATGATAAGCATGCTTTTAATGCATTGAATAAATATCGCTTCATTCGTAACTACTCGTCAATGTCCCCAATATTGACGGGATTAACCGAGCTAGTACGAATACTCCGAATAAGCGTTTATCAAACTACGAAAAGAGACAATCATCCAAGTGAAACAGACTGATGATTTGTGGAAAACAAAATCAAACCGTAGTTTGTTATATACAAAAAACACAACTGTAATAACTGCTCATATCAGTTTAACATTTTCATTACGAGAGCTAACATTAAATTTAATTTAATCTTACTGATCTATGATCTGAATGATACAATTTTCCTAATCACAGTCACAGTATCTAACGTCCAATTTCAAAAGACTGTATACATCATTCCTGCTTTGACACATCGTTTGCAGCACACTTGTTCCTTGCAAACGCGGAAGCCTGTGGCAGTTTTATCGAGAATGGCTCCAACATAACCCCTTCCAACCCAGTCACCGGATGTAGGCATTTCACAGTGGACTTAAAGGCCATGTCTCCAACAATATCAAACCTGTTAAACAACTCGGCATGTGTGCTTTATAATAGCTACTGCAATTGGTGACATGGCCTTATTGTATCTTGGAAACATGGAAAATCAACAATTTCTTACGACATGAACATGCATTTCCTCTTCTCATACATTTTCCAACAAGCACAACTTTTGAAATAGGAAGGCTTATGTAACCTCAACATAGTATTTCCAGATTTTCCAAGCACAGGTTTTACCTTTTTCAGCAAATGAAGATATTTCATTACAACTGGAAAGTGCGAAAAACAACTATTCGTCTTGGTTTATATGAACTAATGAAAAGGCATTACAATGTGAACAAAGCACCTGAAGTGATTCCTAGCTCCTAAAACTAACCCATAGCTCATCTAACTGTATTTACTGTACGGTTTCTATAACATGTACTACAATGTCTATGTCTACTTTATATAGCATAAGTTTAGTGAAGTATGCCATATGTAACACACTCATTACCTCAACCTCTTAGTGAAATGATGGAGATCTGTCTGCATCTTACTCCCGTTGTCTGAAACAAGGCACATCTTCATCTCTGTTTAACTGAACGTGTTTATTTTACCTTCTATTGCAACCGATTGCTGTGCCAGGTAACCGGAACTCTGCTTTTGTTTTGCATAATGGTAGTCACCTACTAAACCTTCTGCAAGTAGCATTCAGCAATGTGTAAAAGAACTTGCAAATCATACTTAATAATGTTTTTCAAGCACAACAAGGTATTTTAAGGCAGCTCGTATAGTCCGATGAAAATCCGAGTAAGTTTTCCAAAGTCAGAAAAGGCCGATGAGATACCCTAATCCGCCGTTAATCCGAAACTAATATGATACATATGTATGCGAGAAGAGAAATCAAGTTTTAGATATACAAATCGAACAGGAAAAGTAGCATTCAAGGACGACAGTCAACCACAAACACACACAGAAACAAAGAACCACTTTAAAGATGAATAAAAGGCAAAATAAGACATCACAAACACAAAGGTGTTGATAATAGGGTACCATCTTGGAACGGTCAAAATGGGGGTCGCTGGGGTTTAAACCAGGTTCTAGGGTGCGCCAAACCTCACTCTTACCATATTGTCATCCCAATAAACGGGACAGTGTAAATAAAGATATCCCCGCCATGTTATATTCTCTAACAAACGAGGCAGCGTTAATAGGCAGTATAAGCACATTACGTTTGCGACCTATTAATTATCTCACCCGGTCTGACCCGTGGTTTTACTCATAAGTCGCGGGTATGGCCAGGTATGTTGTGATGCGGCTTCCGCGTAAATAGTCCCATCGTGATTACTATTTTATTTTGCTCCCTGACAAGAAATATGCTTTACAGGTGTCGATTTATTAACAAATCGATGTTATTATACAACACTGGTCATATATAAATAGTATATGATAGTTTTTAAGCAAAATAATTGTATCCCTTGTATGATACATATAACCGCATCACGCGTATAAATCGACATAAAAATGAAAGAAGAACAACTTGGCGGCCATTATTTGTTCGGGATTTTCATTCAGAAATCAAATAAACTAGATTTAATAACATGGCCAGAACAATTTTTGGATGTGTTAAAATTTCTGCTAGAGAGTTGGGGCAATGGATGATGCATTACTTAGTTAGTAAGCTGAGACAGAGTTTCCAGGAAAAGTACTTTTGAGGATTTCTGATGAAGTTTTTCCCGGCGCATTCAATATTGATTGATCATCCTTCATCAAGTTCATGGAGTTGGAACTTGATGCGTTAAAGGTGAACGGTGGCGACGGTGTTTATGATAGTAAAACCCCAGAATGGTAAGTGTTGTATTTTATAACATGTATACTCAGAGTACATTTAGAATAATCCATTGTAAAAAATTGCCTTAAGGAAACTTCCTTCAAAAATTACATCACACTTTGTAAGAACAATATAAACTTGACAGGAATGAAATGTCATGACCATGTACCCTGCCCTCTCTCTCTCAACCAGCTTTCATTCAGTCTGTTGTCAGAGCTCAACATGTAGAATCTCCGATTATTTAGGACAAGTGAGTCAGATTGTAGCAAGTTACATGTAAATGTAAAGGGAATTTTAATTCAGTTAACAGTGAGTTCTAAAAATCATCTTTGAAATAAGTTATTTTCCATTGCCTATGTACACGTATTGGCAGTACTCCACCTAGGCTCGCGTTAACCATTCGCCAAATCACCATAGGCGAAAAGAAACCCGAACTGTCGAATGAAAATCTTTAGAAATACAAAGCAAATGCACCAGACTTCGGCGGTCTGGCGAATCCATATATATAACAGGTGGTGAAAAAATCGTTCCTCAACCGGGACTCGAACCCAGGGCCTCTGGTTTACCGTACCAGCCTCTAACCACTGAGCTATCGAAGACATACGGTTAGGAATCGATATTTCACCATATACCTGTACCCGGTTACATACACCCCCACCAGATTGAAATTCGTCCCTAATGGAGTTAACTCCAGGCCGGCTGTCAGACTTATTTTCATACTATTTCATGCTGACAGTCACGGTCCTGGATCCCGGACGAGCCCCCAAATATAACAGGTGGTGAAAAAATCGTTTCTCTACCGGGACTCGAACCCAGGGTCTCTGGTTTACCGTACCAGGGCTCTAACCACTGAGCTATCGAAGACATACGGTTAGGAATCAATATTTCACCATATACCTGTACTCGATTACACATAGTTTCGACCGATTTTGTCTAAAAAATCTTGGAAAATCCCGAATTCTAATAAATGACCTCTTTGACAGTTTATAAGCCAATGTCCCGCTTGGTGTTGTTAGATAATTAGCGACAATCAATTTGGACAGATAAATAATTATCGCAGTGTTTATTGAAAACCGTTGACAAATTGTGTGCGATAGATGCCGCCCACTGTTCCGCCTCTCTCTGTCAATCAACTAGTTTGTGTCCCCACCTCACGCACACAATATTATCCATATATTTAATTGCGTTATTGAGCCCGGTAACTATCAAATAATGTGGCGCCCCATAATAGCTGATCAAAACAGCAAGTGCACGAAGTGTGACACTGTTTGTTTAAAGCATACTTTTATAACTTACTTTTGATGTGTACGCAAACGCGAGGTTTTAGCACATTCAATTTAAGTTACAAAATATCTCGGCAAAAGTCTGGCTAAAAAAATTCTAATCTGGCTAAAGAAATTTGTAGGGCTAAAAGCTTTAAATTCCTAGCGCTAGCCTAGTCCCGATAAGACGCGTATCTGCGTAATCACAAATAATTTTTCATCAAGAACTCTCTTATGGATAGCGGGTGGTGCATAGTTCTACCCAAAAAAAGTGGATGTGTTGAAAATTACGTAAAACATCATACAAACAAACAAATCATCAAAAACTAGTGATGGGCAATCGGTTGAAATTTACAATCGATCATTGGTTACAATTGGTTGGATGTAACCGATCAATCATTGGTTATAGTCAGCATAAAGTATAACGTGAAGGTCAATCGGTATTTCAGGCCTTGAACTTAAAACAAGTTTTTGAATGTATTCATTCCTGTCTAGTTTATAATGCCATTGTAATTTTATTTTAATCAGTAATTCTAATTCAAATATAAATGTGTTTATTTTGTACATGCTCATTTTAACATGTTTATTTCCCAACTGTTGTTTCATGCATAGGTTTATTTCAATTTTTAAAATTAATCAAAGTGAAATTTTACATTTAGCCGTTGGTCGTTTATATACTTTCATAATCGATCATCATAATCAAATGCTAAGTATTAAAACTGATGATTAGATACAATCGATTAATCGGTACATTACTATTAAAAACATTAAACATAAAATAAACGAGTACAATAACGCATTAAAAAATCGTCTTTAAGTATCGAGAACCAAATACCTGCATACACACTTGACACTTCAGTAGAAAAATTGAATGCATCCAATCATACTCAGTACTTACTGATGTTAGGTATTGAATGACAATCAAGTACCTCCAGCAATAACTAGTCGATGCTTGCAAGGAAAAAAAAGAAGTCGGCTGTTTGACACAAATTAATGCCAATTAAAAAAGACAGACAGCTTTAATGAATATATATAAGCAGACCAGGAAATATGTTGTGTTTTTTGGTAGCAACTAAGAGTAAACATTTTACATTAATGTTTTTTTCAGAACTTGTTTTAAGAATACGTATTAGTAAATGTAAATTCGCAATACAGTTTTTTCATGCGTGATGAAAGCTTATCTGGAGCACTGCAGTATTGTTACAAGATAGCCCCCAGACCCGTATTGCAATTTGTAAATCATGCATTACGGTTTCAACTTAGTTCAAAATAAATGATGTCATTAATTTGTAGCTCTAGTTTAAAGTAGCTATCCCGGCAACATCAGTCAAATCTTACATTACAATATGTACGCCATTTCTAAAGCTTCTGATGGCGATTTATATAATATTATATGTATGTATATATATATATATATATATATATATATATATATCATATATATATATATAACTTACAATTTTGAGAATCCAAACTATGTAAACTTTAACTAAAAACCCAAAACTGGACCGTCAAACTATTGGTTTATGCATATTCAATCACGGTTATTTTAAGAACCCATGAAAATCATATACTTTTATTTGGCACATATATATTGACTGATGATTGTTATATATGACCTAAACACCTGGATAGAGTTTTGATGTACTGTTTTGTTGTGTAATTTTGCCATTACAGTGTTTTCCTATACGTAGAGGAGATAACCCATACCGTTACATTGGGAATTTTAGCGTGCTTTTTCATAAAACGCGGGTGGGGGTGGAAATGCATTTCTTTAATATATTTTTTCAGTACACTAAGGTCAGCAGAGGCATTTAAAAATGTTTTATTCTCAGTACTTGTCACACTTACCCTTTTGTTTCAATTGGGAACTTTTGTCTCAAAATTGGGGAAAATATATGTTTCGGCATTGGGAATATAGCCAAATCATGAATGGCTATAAAAACAGCCCAAAAAACTGCATTATTTGGTGGGGTTTTTGCTTATTAAAGTGGTTTTGTTGAACTGTGCCTTTAAAACTTGATGACTTATAGGTTTATTTTTTTGTTTTATATAGTCAATAAAATGACACTTCACTATGAAAAGTGCAATTTAGAACTGAATTTACTGTTCTATATTTTTAATATTAATGATTAAACAAATGCAAATTATGTAGAAAAAATAATGGGGATTATACTGCAAGTTTTTAAATCAAGATTGCCATGTGTCCCTTTAAACTAAAGTGACATACAAATGTGGTAGGATGTAAACTAGGGGTAGAATTTAACTTTTTTATGCACTCGCAAACTTTGGCCAGTGCATACAATTTCAACGTACCAAATTGTAAATATTCATGGTTCCGGTGCTATTTTTGCAAAATAAAACCTCGTTTTTTTCGGCCATGTTAGCAGCGAACAATCATTTGCTTGCCTTGTCTTTATCAAAATTTGCAAGGAGACCTTGCCGCACTCAGGACATGCAGTGAATTGAATTGAATGTTATTTAACGGCTCATCAACACAATATATGTTATTTAGAGCCGCCCCAGAGAGAGGGGAAGGATACATAGAAATCCGGGAGCCGTGCCCTACTCTTATTATCGAATAAATTTCTATGGTTCTTTAACGTGCTTGGAGGATAGACCGATACACGGGACCGCCCGGTTTACGTCCCCATCCGACTGACGAGGCTATGACATCAAAAGGATGGCATGTCACATTCACAGTACCGTGGAATAACACACCTCCTATTGCGTCAAAGGGGTAGATGCATTATTTTCAAACAAGGTTTAATTTGAAGGGCTCTCAAAAACTTTAAAAAAGCTGAAAGAATTACCAAATGCCATGAAAAATAAAGGAAATATGACCTACTGAAAGTTTGCAAAGAAACATAAATGGAAGCGGCCATCTTGGAACGATGACATTTGGAATATATATTGACAAAAGGGCTTTTAATACAAAGAAAATCACTGCAAATGCAAAATAAGCGTACACTTTATAAAGCGCGATAATGTCATCATTCCAAAATGGCCGCCTCTATTTCTGTTCTATGCACATTTTCTGTACGTCATATATAATTCTTTCAGCTTTTTTCAAGTTTTTCACAGCCCTTTTAAATAAATCGTGTTTGAAAATAGAGCAACATGCCAACCCTTTTAATGAATAACTAAGAATCGAACACTCGAATGAGATGCCAAGTTAGTGACATTGAAAATTAATTGTTTACCTCATTTGCACCAATTAGAAGTGTTAAGTTTTCTTCAAAATTACAAATCATCCATCCCCCTAGTACACCCTAAAAAAAATGTTTGGCCAACCATACCGCCACCCCACATTTTTAGCTTGACTTCTTGAAAAAAAGCAAATGTGTGTGTAACAAGTTTAACGGTCACTTTTGTTAGGAAACAACCACGGTTGCATAGTGGTAGAATGTCCGCCTCGCATGCATGAGGTTGTGGGTTCAATCCCCGCCAAAGTCATACTTCATATATATGGTACTGGTGGTTCCCTTACTTGAGTCTTGACGTTCAGCATTATAAAAGTAATGCTAATGACAAGTCTTCCCAGCATGATGTAATTTTAACACACTGGTGATATGACTGGAAGAGTGTTAACAAAATACAATGGTATATCATATCGTCAGGTAAAAGCGTAACGCCGTTCTCGGGTGGAAAATGTATCAATATCGATCACAGCGTAAATAAATTTACGAGTTATCTTTTCAATATAATAATTATATATATATTAAAAAATGGTAATAAAATAAAATAATATTAAAATTCTTATCTTAGCATGCTTAGAGCTCTTTGGTATTTATATTTGGGTATTTATGTATGCTACCTAAAAGTGTGTAAATAAAAACTGTTTTTTCTTTAACTGTTTACTAAACACAAAATTATGCCTGCTAATGGCACCTTGCAATTAAATAAAATAGAGTCACCTGTTCTATTTGTTGCTTAAAACTAGTAGTTCATAATGTACACAGAGCCTGTGTCTTACATGTCAGAACTGATTATGTAATCAAATCTTGCCTGGAGGGGGAGTGGTGCAATAAAACCCTTATCACTTGAATGCTTGCTTATCTCTGGTATAGATTATGTTATGTAATCACATCCCATCACAGGGTGATTGATGGTCATAAATCAAGTAATTTTTCAGAAATGTCATTTGCACACCCCATTAGTTGAAATCTGAATAACAGTTAATTTAAAAGGGTGAACATCAGGATTGTTTTTATAACACAATATTAACAGATTTAAAAATGTTACAGACAATAATAAAAATGTAACAAAAAAAAAAAAAGTTGAATTGACTATATCCTAGATTTTTTCATGAAATCGGGTTTAATGGTTTTAATAAACCATGGTGTATATTATAAGGCTAGATTTATATGGCTTCATGTTACTGTGCAGAATAGATTTCATGGTAAATAAAATCATGACCTAATTTAATTACGCTTTGATACTTTCCACTATAGGATCTGACCACTCCCTTGTACACGTAGGTCACGTCATCGATCTTTCATCTAATCAATATTCATGATAAGATCAACTAAATTCAACCAATGAAATCGTGTGTTTCATATGCACCTCAGATGACGTTGGAGTGAACTGAACAAACGAAAATCCACTGTCATACATTTAGATCTACATGTACATCCGAATAAAGATAACTTCTTCATGTGTTGCTGTGAATAATACCCATTGCGCGATGAATTCAAAGAAATGCACCAAATGGCACGTTTTATATCAAGATACAAAGAAAATCATGAGCGCTGCCATGTGTGTTTTGAAAATATATATTCCACCGACTGATGACCCGCGTTGTCTTTTTAGTGTGGGTTCAATCCCACGAATCGATAACTTTTTTTGTACCACTTAAATTTCGTCAACAATCTTTTTTTCAGTAAATATTCAATAATGGTTGGTGTATTATGTTTGTCAACGCAATTGACATGTCGCCAGTACTTAGATATCTCCGCCCCTTTGTTGATGTCGGAGTATATTGACAATAGTTTATATAACATAGTTGCATGTGCTTTATATACGTGCTGTTGTTTGTCGGAGGTATCATTCTGGTTTGATTGGTTGAAATGGATAAATGATTAACAACTGGCGCCATGTTAATTATTTGGTGTTTATAAGCTAAGTTACGGACATCGTCTCTTTCAATACCGAGCATAGACTGCTCCACAGCGTTCTATACTGAACAATTTTGTAGGCTAATCTGAAGGTCATACTGACGTGACCTCCAATGGAGAGTTCTTAGATCCTTGTAATGTAGAGTATCGTAACGCGATAAAGAGTCTGATTTTAATGAGATTGTGGTAAATAAGGAGTCAGTTTGAGGCTCTTCATTACATTTTGACCAATAGCAAATACCATGACTTGTCAGTTTCACGTTTTATTCTCATTCAATGTTACAAAATGCTTTTACATTTATTTCAGTAATTTTGTCATTGCCAAGTGCATGTTTCCAAATATTTGAGCCATTTTTAAGCACAAGCAGAAACTACAATCATCACTTAATTTAATGCGCTGTAATTTAACTGGGATTAAAAACTTTGTGTTGGCCTTTTTTTTTCCACGTAATCTTTATTATACTACTGTATATTAAACTATAAGGAGATATACAACTTGAATAAAATCACAAGAAGTAATTTTTATTATTTTTATAAGGAAATTGAAATTGTTTAAATTTAATTGAATTGGAGTTTTATGGCATTCCAACTCAAAAAAAGGTTATATGGCGCCAACAAGAATGAACATTCCAGACTCCTTCTCCATTTACATCTAGATAAACATCTGTATATATATATAACGGATATTTTCCTATGATTACAGCCGTTCGTAGCCATGTCCACGACCGGTCACAGAATACTCACTGACATATCTATAAAAAAAAAGGTATGATAATGGACCTTTGGAAACTACGAACGGCTGTTATATTTGACTCGAAAGAAACCCAACATGCCCAATGCAATTATATTCATGAAATAATAGATGTAGATCTAGATAGGTGTATTCTAAGTAGGTTTATTAATCGGTGAACCATTTTATTCATGATTTATTTGACGTCAAGTATTTTATAATATGACGTCACGTTTTAACGTCACACGTGTAGCCTTAACTTATATGACTTCATTGATTATTTTAGTATACCAGCACGACTTCTAACAAATAAATATATATGCAATTTGGGGTTACATATATATAAAAAACTCCTACCACAAGGTGCTGAAATAAACTGAGCCAGAGTTATATTCTGAGATTTTTTAATAAAAGTTTTTTAATAAAAATATGTAAATTATATTGCCCATGACCGCTTCTACACATATCCTAGAATCTGGTCAACGGGATTTATGTTATTTACTTGCTAATCTTATTTTTATCAGTATATATATAACTGACATATTTTGAGAATCCAAACTCTATAGACACAATATAAATGGCTTTAACCAGCTAGGCCAAACCCCAAAACTGGTGCGTTGAACTAACTCATAATCTTTTACGCATATGCATTTACGAGTATTCAAGAACCCGTGAAAAAGTATATACTTTTAATCGGCACATATACATTATTATATGACATGAGCATCTGGACAGATTTCTGATAAACGGTTTTGTAGTTCCATTTTGCCGTTATTTGGCGGATTAGTTTCCATTAAATATTATGCATGTAAGAAACGTATATCTCGTGTGATTGACCTGAGTGTAGTTCACATCAAAGATATGGACTACTTCTCCATAGGTATCGACATGCATGCCGTGACCTTCTATAGTTATAGGTGTTCCGGAAGTAAAACAAATCCCATTGAGTTCTGTACAAATTTCACAAGCTTGCTAGTTGCAATTGCTTCAAACAAGTTCAAACTAAGATGTACTTACATATTCTTAGTGATATATTCTTAGTGATATGAGCTTCCTCTCTAGAATACTGCAGAAAAAGGTAGAGAACACGTGGCATTTAAGAAAATAAAATTCTGATCTTTGTTGACACCATGAACAAACTGCATTCATTCGACACCTCTTAATATATTCTACTTTCACTTCCAAGTTGATAAATAAATAGGAATCCGGGTACCTGCACTACTCTTACTGACGAATATATGCCGTTGGTTCATTAACGTGTTCGAAAGATATACTCCGATACCGCCCGGTTTACATCATTACGTCATTCAAGTGTCGTGTTGAAGAATACACCGACGAAATTCAGTGGTGCCGGGATTTCAAGTTATCCACTAGGCCACGCCAGCCGACTGATAGAGTACGAATTCCTCGTCTGCTGTTTGGGAGAAATTCCTCTAAATGAACATGAAAATCCGAGAGGATCGACACATTAAGCCATTTGTATTATTTTATATGCCCTCGACATTGCAAATTCAACCAACAGGAACCAGAGCGAGAAGCAAGTAGAAGCTAATGCTAGGAACAATCAGGGTCTGAGACTTTGCAAGTAATATTTATAGCACAAATTTTCGAGTATATGTAATATATATAGCATAATTTTTTGTGTACAGGCGATTTATACTGCTTCTCGAGGGCCGCAGGCCCGAGAATGAAGTATAAATCGCATACGAGAAAATAATGCTATAAATGTTTTGTACCATATCCATTTATCCAACTACGCTGTGCAAGATGTTTTAGGGCGTTGCAGTTTTCAGTAAAAGTAAAAATAACAGCTCGATCCAATCAAGAAATAGCATTATCACGCGGCATGAGCATGACCCATGTTTTGATTATTGCAGCCAATCGCCTGTGTATATTATTGGGCAAATCCAATGTCAAGGAGTGCTGTTTTGATAATTGGTAGTCGTGTTTTACATATTTGATCGACAGGTTGTGTGTAAACATTACAACTAGGCGCGTGTAAAATTCAGTAGACCATGATATAACTGCCGAATCTGTCATTTATAGCACGGCTGAAATATACCGGCATTTATAGCACGGTTTCGGCTCAGACCTTCAGGTTTATGAACATTATATCATAAGCAAGAATTTATACTTACACAATGACATGGCGTCGCTTTTTTATTGATCTGATATTACATTAGGCACTATTGTTGATGCGCATGACTTTTATCTGACCCCACGTGTAATATCAGATTTTCCAGGACTCGTATAAAACGTGGATATGCAAGAATAAACATATAATTACGGTGTTTTTGTCCCCATTTTTACTTCCTTCTTTGTTTATAAATATTGGCTAGTAGTTAATGATATAGAAAATGACGTGATCTACAATTGTTTCAAAATTAAAATAACCAATAGAGGCCACTTAAAACGGTATATGAGACATATGGTGGGTCGGTGCAAGCACTTGAACACTTTACTGCCACTTCACAAACAGGAAAAATGAGAAAAAGAAAACTGAAACTGAAACTGTTGCAAAATCAAAATTACCCAACCATAGTTACCATAGTGCATGCCACTTCAAAACAATAGGAATTAGTGAGACACGCGAAACTTAACATCCACTTAACATCTACTTCACAAACAATTACAATAAAGGGACATTTATTTTTTCTCTTTAGTGCCTCTTTACAGAGATTGTGCAGTGCGCAATAACATGTACTAATCTCTTCTTACTTCACTGACCTTACTAAAGGAACTAGCAACTCTTTGTGTGTGATACCACTATAACAGCTGTTGCTGTGTACAATGATTATAAATTGTTTAAGGGTTGACTTTGTATTTGCATTTAGCACGCATCTGTGTAGAAAAGTAAGTGCACTTTTATAAAAAACAAGAGTTGTGGTAGAAACTAAACCAAGTCTTTTTAGTCGAATTAATATGCTAATGTATTATTTTCTATAAATATCAAACAATGCATCAACTTGTATTAATTGCATCAATAATAAGTTATGAGCGGAAACCGCTAAAATCAAGTTTCAATCACTCAGGAATTATGGGTGCAATGTAGCTGGCTATCGAACCTGACCCGAGATACTATGCCCATAAACATTGTCCCCAAGTTTCATCAAGATTGGATTATAAATGTTAATGTTGCCTGTCTGCTGTGCGTGATCACATAATACATCCCGCCAAGACGGGCGTATAAAAATCGGAAGCAAGTACTAACCGACGGACGGACTAACAAACTCACACACATACACCCGGATGATATAGTGATCTCTAAGTCGAGATTAAACGGGTTCAACAAAATTTTTATTTGAATATTGTTTAACAACTCATCAACAAACTACAGGTTATTTAGAGCCACCACAGGGAAAAAATGGTTTGAATGTTGTTTAACAGCTCATCAACAAACTATAGGTTTTTTAGAGCTGCCCCAGGGAAAAATTGGTTTGAATTTTGTTAAGCAGCTCATCAACAAACTATAGGGTATTTAGAGCCGCCCCAGGGAAAAATTGGTTTGAATGTTGTTTAACAGCTCCTCAGCAAACTATAGGGTATTTAGAGCCGCCCCAGGGAAAACTTGGTTTGAATGTTGTTTAACAGCTCATCAACAAACTATAGGTTATTTAGAGCCGCACCAGAGAAAAATTGGTTTGAATGTTGTTTAACAGCTCATCAACAAACTATAGGCTATTTAGAGCCGCCCCAGGGAAAATTTGGTTTGAATGTTTTTTAACAGCTCATCAACAAACTATTGGTTATTTAGAGCCGCCCCAGAGAGAGAGGAGAAGCTGCCCTACTCTTACTAGCGAATATGTCCCTATGGTTCTCTTCGGAGGATATACTCAAATACGCAAGAAAGTCTGGTTGATGCCCATCAGAAAGACGAGGATAAGGGAAAGTGTCGTACCCAAGAACACTGACAAAACTCAGATGCGTTGGTGAGACTTTAATCAGGGTAGACCGGGTTTAAGCACACAACGCTATCCATTGGGTCACCCCTTTACCCTTACATAACTAAAGGGATGTTCCACGGAACACTTGTGTCGCCTGTCATGAGCTTATTTCAGACAATCTAACTATAAAGTTTGAAGATCGAGGTGCAATCCTTCATGGATTGGAGCAGAATTGTTTTATTTGTTACAGTTCATGAAAAGGGTCATAACCCTGCATGCATTATATAATTGATAAGGAGAAACTGTATAAAGTTTCATGACCATAGATCAGTATTTTGCGAAGTTATGAGCTATGTTAGATTGCATGTTAAAGTTGTATGAAAAGGGGCATTGTTCAGTATTAAATGAGTGATAAAGAACTGCAAATTGTCCATAGGACACGGATGCCCCCACTTAGGTCACTATGCCATAGCATTTTGATAATGAACATAAACACTGATAAACACGTTCAACTTAGGTACGCATCTTCACTTGCTGGTCAACATTCTTGTAAAGTTTGGTGACCATGGGTTAACTAGTTATGGAGGATCACGCGACACAAGTTTTTCAGCCCTTATTTTGACTAAGTCAAAGGCCATAACTCTGTGGTTATTGGTCCAAAATAAAAACCAAAGCCAGGTGCATATCTTCACTTGCTGATCAACATTCCTGTAAAGTTTGGCGACCGTGGGTTAAATAGTAATGGAGGAGGGCGCGACACAATTTTTTCAGCCCTATTTTGACTAAGTTAAGGGCCATATATCTCTGGTTCTTGGTCAAAAATAATAACGAAAACCCAGGTGCGCATCTTCACTTTCTGGTCAACATTCCTGTAAATGTTGGCGACCGAGGGTTAAACAGTAATGGAGGAGGGCGCGACACAAGTTTTACAGCCCTATTTTGACCCAGGTGCACATCTTCACTTGCTGGTCAACATTCCTGTAAAGTTTCGCGACCGTGGTAAGAATAGTTATGGAGGATCGCGCAACCCAAGTTTTCGGGACGTACGTACGTACGTACGTAGAGGTACGGACGGACGGACAAGTCCAAAAATATATGGGCCCCGAAGTGGGGGCATAAAACTGTATAAAGTTGTATGACCATAAGTTCTGAGCCAGGATAGGTTGCAGATTAAAGAAAAGGAGCGTATAACTGCCTAAATTGAAGTCAGGGTTAATAGACATGTTTAACAATATTCCTTGGAGTAATATGAAGATAAGTGTGAAGTTCCATGAACATAGGTCAAATACTTTTAACATTATGGCCAGTTATGAGCTTGGTTAAGTTGTAGTGTTTTTTTTTGTTTTTTTTGGGGTTTTTTCAAATTTTCAACCACCAATTTGGTGATCCATTTATTCTCCCCGTCATTGGTGCATGGGGGTCGGGGAGTGTCATCCCCTGATGCACCTTACAATATTGTATGCATTTATTTATAAACAATACAGAACAATAACAGAAGTGTTAAATTTGCATAAGACAGTTATTAACTGGGGAATTTTCTCTTTCTACCAATTCATCAGATCTTGGGTATATATATCTTTTTCAATAATTTTAGTTGGTTGCGACAGCGTTGTAATCATATTAATGTTAAAAACATAGTTTACAGAGCTGCTTTAAGGGCGGTAACTCGTGTTACCTTGTCTTTTTTGTTACAGAGAGTTATAGCCTGTAATTAAAAAAAAAAAAAAAAACATGTCTCGTCCGTGCACGAAAAAATGCCCGGGTTTGCACGTTAAGAGTATGTGGCATGATATTTTTACACGGAGGGTGTTTGCAGGAAGACTGAATCTCCTCTTTAGTATCTAAAACTCTGTAAATTATAAGCTTTTAGCTTCGCATACTCAGCTTATATAAAGCTCTGTAAATTATTAAATTGTACTCCACCCATGACACCCATGACCAAGTAATGGATAGAAAGTTTTACTCTAAGTATATGAGTTATGATGTATGATTCAATGCATATTGACATGAAATGTGTACTTGTTTTTACTTATACAAGAGATATCTCACATCATGATGTAGATTATTAAGGGGTAATGACAGGTATCTAGTTATCATTTAAACAACATAATAAAGTAAATATATTATTAAAAGCAGTAGAAGAATGAATTGTTTTGTAAAGTTTAGTGTTTGTCATACCCCTTTATTACACAAACATTCGTTCAATATATTTTGGAAAAAGAAACATAGTGAAGGTTTTTGGTAGAAAAAAATGGCATGGTAATTATACTCAAGAAAAATAAATATGTATATAATGGAAAAACATATTGGAAAAAAGATTATGTAGAAAAAGGAAGGGCAAAAGGTAAATGCCATATATTGCAGCAAGTGTCTAGATTCACAATATTATGGTCCAGCAAAAATGTTCTCATATCGGCCCCATATTTTATGAAAATATGTATCTTTTGAGTTTTTATAAGCAATGTATTTATCAGTTTTATAAACTGTTTTTAAATAATAAATAAAATGTGTACATGATGGTGCAGAATTATTTTGTTTTTGAAAGAATATATGATATGTGTGTGAGTGTAGTAACCTTTTAACTGATGCTATGACACCTTCATATTCTAAAAAATTGGATTTTATTCCATAAGTTTCTTTAAAGACCTGAAAAGGTAATAAATTGCCGTAATCATCAATCAGGTCATTGATTGAAATAACTCCTTTTGAGAACCAGTGGTTGAAAAAAATTGTTGAGCCTCCGACCTTTATATCTTCATTGTACCATAAAGGAACACCATGAAACTGATACCATACGGTTGGCGAAATATTACGTAGATAATATTTATAACTTTCAAAGACATCTTTCCAGAAAGGATTATCTAATGTTTTTAAATGTTTATCTATATAATTTATGCCAAAGCAAGTGAACTGTTTTATCCATGGGTACATTTCTTGGACAATGTTCAAACAATTATTTTCACTTTTTAGAAGCCGTCTTATCCAGGTTATTTTCAAAGATTTAAAAAAGCATTCAATATCAATCATTCTTAAACCGCCTCGATGTTTGTCTTGATATATAACCTGACGTTTAACTTTGTATTTTTTACCACTCCACAAGAAATTAAAGATTAATGTTTTTAATTCATTTATTACCTTTTGGTGGGGATTGGGTAATGCTGAAATTAGATGAGTTATTTTTGGAATTGCTAGGCTCTTTATAATTGTAATTTTACCAATTGGTGAGAGAATCCTCTTTGACCAGCTAATCAAAAGATTATTTATCTCTTTAATTTTATTTTTATAATTTATAGTACATATTTGATCTAGGTCCACAGAAAATGTAATACCTAATAGAGTGAAGGAATCATGTTCCCAGCACAGTTCATATTCTCTACATATTTTAACGTTACATCGTTTTCTGCAACCTATCCAAATGACTTTAGTTTTGTCTAAATTTATATTAAGGCCGGAGACTCTCGCATAAAATTGTAAAGTTTTAAGAGTGTGTCTTAGAGATTTTTCAGAACCTTCCAGTACTTATGTAGTGTCATCTGCATATTGTGAGATTAGGTGTTCTTTGGAACCTATTTTGAAGCCGGTAATATTTATATTATTCCTCATCAAGACAGCCAATACTTCTGCACACAGAATGAATATATAGGGAGACAATGGGTCGCCCTGACGACAACATCGATGTATAGTGAACCAGTCTGAGAGGTGCCCATTCACTATTACACAAGATTCTATATTGGTATATAATACCTTTATCCATCTTTTAAAGACAGGGCCAAAATTAAAGAAGTCAAGCACTTGGAAAATAAAGTCCCACGCGAGCGAGTCAAAAGCTTTTTCAAAGTCAATTAGAAGGAGTAGCCCAGGTAAATTGTATTTTTCAGCATAAAACATAATATCATATACTAATCTAGTATTTTCACCCATATACCGCCCAGCTTAGAAACCAGTTTGATCTTTATGAATTAAAGATTGTAAAACAAGCTTTAATCTTCTAGCTATACATGCAGATGATAACTTATAAGCCACATTTAAAAGAGATATCGGACGCCAATTCATTAAATATAATTTATCTTTGTCTCCTTTTGGGATACATGTGATTACGCCCTGTGTTTGAGAAATGGACAACTGCCCCTTGGTGAAGCCATAATTAATTGACCGTAGAACAAAGTGTCCAATATCTGACCAGAAGAATTTATAGAATTCTACTGTAAAGCCAGAATTTCCTGGACTCTTGTCATTGGGCATTTGTTTCAAACTTTGAAGCATCTCCTCATATGTAATATTTGATTCAAGTGTTTGTTTAGTGTCATCGTCCAACTTCGGGATTTCACATTTTGAAAAGAGGTCATTTAGATCTACTGTTTTGGTCGAGTGATGAGAATACAGGTTTTTATAAAATGTCATTGTTTCGTTTATTATACCATTTTGAGATTTATTAACAGTATTGCCTTTGGACATTAAACTTGACATACATTTTGAAGTGAAATTTTTATTTTCTAAATTACAAAAGTATTTTGATGGTTTTTCCCCCTCTTGAATCCATTTTGCTCATGATCTTATTCTGATACCCTCCAACTTTTTTTTCTCTAATTTCATAAAGTTCTTTTCTTTTACTTTCAAGTAATGTATGATTAGTATTGATTTCTTTTTCAAGTGAATCTATATCTGCTATAAGATTTTGCTCACGTTTGTCTTGTGTTTTTTTTAAATGTGAAGAGTATGATATAGTTTTTCCCCTTATTTCCAATAAAAGTACATCCAAAAAAAGTTGGTCATTTATATTTAAAATTAGATCCTTATCAGAAGCATAACTTTTATCAGGGTATTTTGAATATTGTTGTTTAGTTTGTTTAATAGTTTCCTTAATTTCATGTATATATGTTTCATCTTTTAACAGGGAATTATTCATTTTCCAATAAGAATGACCTTTAATAAATTTGCCGAATTCAAATGATAGTATAACCAGGCTATGATCTGTTCTATATCCTGGTAAAATGTTTGTCTCATCAATATCTGTAATTATTTTTTCTGAAATTAAGAAATAATCAAGGCGTGCTTTTTTGTTCGAGTTCTTCTTGAACCAGGTAAATTGTCTATCTTCCAGGTGTTGGTCTCGCCAACAGTCTATTAGATTAAATTCGCTTATAATATTTAGAACTTCATCTCTGGCTTTTGGATTATTCAAGTTTACGTAATCATGGCAGTCTATATCTGGATTAAAAATCATATTAAAATCTCCAGCTATTATAGTATGGCAGTCTGCGCCTAAAATATCATTATGTAAATCCTTATAGAAGTTTGGGTCGTCTTTATTTGGACCGTATATATTTATCAATCTCATTCGTTTTTCGTAAATTGTTATATCTAGTATTATCTTATTTCCATTCTTGTCAGACAATTTCGAATGTAATTTAAATTCAAAGTTATTATTAAAAAGAATTGCCACACCTCTAGACTGGCTTGAAAAGTTACTTAAAAAACATTCATATCCCCATTGTGTACGTATATATTTTTCATCTTTTTCAGAAAATGCGTATCTTGTAAGAAGTAAATAGAGTATTTTTTACTTTTAAGGTAATGCAGGGTGTCTGTTTTTTTATTTTATCACTTAAACCATGTACATTCATAGATGCAAATGTTACCCGATCAGTCATGGTTGGATTTTATTAAGTCATTATACTGTGGAGAATATTGACTGTCCTGATATTTATGAGAATTCTGCGAACCATTTATATGTAACCAAAAACTTGCCACTGTTTATGCTTTGCTTTCCACTTTCGATAGCAACAAAAAAATACATATCCAAACAAAAGATGCCAAAATGGCTTGTTCTGATAAGAAAAAAAGTTTCAACAAGCTAGGCCTATTTACAAAAGGAAAAAAGGGCCAATAAATGTACACATGTACACAAAACGTATATTACAACATAACAGCTAGTGTTGTCCCTAATAGTGCATGCCTTATAAACTTTAGCCCTGTAGAAGACTATTACATGACAGAAAATGTTTTAAAAAAAACTGGATATAAGTTGAATTTTACACAAACTTTGCACTAGCTTTAGCATATCTATTTACTAGCAATACCTGCACAAATGCCTGTCTGTGACACATCAGAACAAACTCACACCTGACTGGACTGAGCACCTATCTATCTATTTAATAAAAGTTGGAAAGAAAGTCAAATTACTTATATAATTTTTTAAGATAGTGTACATATAAGGTGTATTGTTCTATACACCTTTTGCCTTTCATTTTTTATTCAACGTAGTTTGACAACAGAGTAACCCTTCATAAGGAAGGGTGTATATCAAAAGTTTAAACACGATTATTATGGTTTATATGTATCATACATGTTTTATAGTACATGTATATCCTTTACTTAGTCCTTGGCGAAACGAAAACCAAGGAGTCTAAAGGATTAGTTGTAACATTAAATTAATGGAATAATTACATATATGTCACCATTTATCTAAACAGATTTGTCTTTGAGCATTCTTTTAAAGAATGGTAATTATAAATATATGCAACTGATATCCGTGGGGGGTGTATTTAATGAGGAGTTCCAAGTTTATTGTGTATATTTATATATTTTATTTATTACCTCCAACATGTACTGGTGGTTATGGTAAGTACCATGTTATGGTAATAACGGTCAAATACCTTACCATCATTTACTAACCCAAAGTGCTGATTACAGTCCAGTCCAGTAAGTTGTAGGTTAATGTTTTATGAAAAGGGGCATAACTCTGCCAAAATGAAATGAAAATCAGAGTTATTGGTATGGTCATGGTTAACAACATTCCTTCGGGTAAGATGAATATGTGTGTGAAGTTGCATGAACATAGGTCAAATACTTGTTAAGTTATGGCCAGCTTGGTTAGGTTGTAGGTTAAAGTTTTATGAAAAAGGGCACAACTCTGCGAAACTTGAAACAAAACGTCAGATCTATTGAACATGTGGGACAACATTCCTTGAGGTAAGATGAAGATGTGTGTGAAGTTTATGAGTATTATTCAAGTTATGTCAAGGTTAGGCTGCAGTTTCAAGTGTGACGGATGACAGACGCCGGACAGACGACCAACAAAGTGATCCCTCAGTGTCTCAGTCTAGCATACTACGCAGGTGATACAAAAATAAAGTACTAATAACCATAATGTGGCCTGTAACATGTACAACTAAGTAATGCATGTTTGCCATTTACATCTCTTTATAGTTATTCTGTTTGTCTTTCAAATGGACCAAGCCCTTAACAGAATCACAAAATACTATACGATTTTAAACATATAGTTTTCACCAGTTGACTTAAGGAAATAGACATTTAGATATTTCTGTTCAACCTACCCTAGCAAAAATGGTATAGCTTTAAGCTAGTTGTAAGCTAACTTTAATGCAATTTTTAGTTGCGTTAAAGCTAGCTGTAGCGCAGAAAAGTTATGTTACACCTACGTTAGACATCCGCTAAAGTATTTGCAGCAACTCTGCAGGTGAGAAAGTTCTAGGCCCATTCTCCATATTTTATCTCGATGTAAATGGAGGATGAGTCTGGCATGTTCATTCCTGTTAGGCGCCATATTATTGAGACAGTGAATAGTTTAAAGCACGTTAAGTTCATGAACCAATGTCAAAACAAAATGTTTCATTGACTCAATGACAGTCTGTGATCTTCAGTTCTTGAAATGACATTCATGAACAATTCATGAACTGAAAGTGACCTCTTTGAGGCTGAGTGATACTTCGTACAGAATACACACAGAATCCGTTATTACTACAAGATTCCATGCATAATACGCACATTTTTGACCTAAAGCAAGATATATGCAAGATATATGTAATTCTATTTATAGCTACATTCCAGGCGGAATATCTGTGAATTATTTAAATGAATTAGAAAAATCCAGGTGGAATGTTTAGGAATCCAGGCATAATATGCAAATGAGAGTGGGACATCTTTACGTACTTTAATACCAATCCAGACGGATATTCAAAATATCCGTACGGACTTAAAACATCCGTACATATTTTTTTAATATCCGCACGGACTTAAAATATCCGTACAGATTTTTCAAAATATCAATACGGACTTTCAAAATATCCATAGGGACTTTCAAAATATTCATATTGACTTTACAATTAGAATCCATATGGACTTTCCAGGATAACCGTATGGACTTTACAAAATATCCGTACAGACTTGTGGAAATTTAAACTGCTCTTATTTCCATCTGAGGTTGCTGTCCTAATATAAGATAAAAGGTCATGTTACTTATCTTTCACGTATTCAGAATTTCCAACATATATTTCGAATTATGGCTCCCCCACACAAAGTGTGGTAGGGGAGCCATATTGATTTTGTGCTTTCTGTCTGTCTGTAGGTCTGCGTGTCTGTAGGTCTGTGACACAAACGATGGCCGATCAATAACTAGAGAATGGTTGGACCTAGGGTCCTCAAACTTGGAAGGATGGTTGGTCATGACAAGTAGATGATCCCTATTGATTTTGGGGTTACTAGGTCAAAGGTCGAGATCGCGGTGACATTGACTATAAAAACGATGTCCGATCAATAACTAGAGAATGGTTGGACCTAGGATCCTCAAACCTGGAAGGATGGTTGGTCATGACAAGTAGATGACCCCTATTGATTTTGGGGTGACTAGGTCAAAGGTCAAGGTTGCAGTGACCGTGTCTATCAAAACAATGTCCGATCAATAACTACACAATGGTTGGACCTAGGATCCTCAAACTTAGAAGGATGGTTGGTCATGACAAATAGATGACCCGTTTTGATTTTGGGGTCACTAGGTCAAAGGTCAAGGTCGCGGTGACCTTGACTATCAAAACGATCCCCGATCAATAACTAGACAATGTCCGATCAATAAGTAGAGAATGGTTTGACCTAGGGTCGTCAAACTTGGAACGATGGTTGGTCATGACCAGTAGATATTAGGCTAAACAAAATAATATGTGTGGTTCAGGTAACACTGACAAAAAAAATAGGGTAGGTAGTTAGGCTTTTTTTTCCCCTAATGAATTCAATTCTGATAATGAATTTAATATGTAAAATTACTATATACCTTGAGTTCGATTTTAACTTTTTTTTTTTTTTTTTTAATTTCTTTTTAATATATTTTTTTTTTTTTTTTTTTTTTTTTTTTAATTTTGCATAAAAGTTTTAGGGTGGGCCCCTTAAAATATGGTTGGACGGGTTGTTACCTGAACCACACATATTTCCATAACAATTTCTAGTTTATCTTTGGTGCTAAATAATGAGACACAAGACAAAGTAATCACCATTGTCTGCCAAGACTGGTGCTGCAAACTTCATCCGAAATAGAACAAATCAATTGTTTAGTTAAACATATTTTTTCAAAAAGTGACGGACAACTAAAATACAGATTTACATTAATATTTCGGCGAAAAATACCACACTTGAGAGCTTGACACACAGAATCTTCCGTAGTTTTAATGTCTCCAACCAATATAAAGTTTAAATCATTTCTGTGAAAGTTCCACAATTGAGGGCTTCTTTATATCTCCTTTAGCTAATATCCATGATCATGATCAGAACCTCAGAGTCAGACAATAATGCCTTTCATAGAATATATATTTATAAACAAAAGCACAATCTACTTGTAAGCATGTAAAACAAATTACAATTGATGCATATAAATCGAGCATCACTGAACTCTATCTGCCAAGCAGTATATAAGAGAAGAAATTCCTCTTGTATTATGACTGCCAAATACTGACCTTTACATGAAAGTTGCAAGACCGTTCATCATTGACCCACCATGTGATGTATGAAAATTAACCCATAACAAAAAAAAAACTTTTAAAGTACATGTATTACTACAAAATTCGTGTATTTTACCTGATGTCCCGATTGAAACAACTGATTTGATTTAAAACTGTTTTTTTTTTAGTTTCGTATGCGACTAATTTAACATCACATAACATTTATATATGTTTGCATTTGTTTGTGATATACTCGAAGACGTCTATCAAGACATAAGTTTAAATGTTGCATGTACAAATTATTGAAACTATAAACATGAGCCGTTTTCCAAGTCCTTGAGTGTACCGTAAATAATACCTGCAATCTACCAGTTTTATGCGTTTACATATTGTCTAATTAGTAAGAAGTTTTTGCAATATGGCATTATACATACATTCTTTGTTCCTCCTTCATATGTACATAGTCAATTTCACTGTGTGAGTATGTTCCAGAGGAACCCAGCACATTAATGGAAGATTTAGAATACCAAGACCTAGTTTAGGGTTACTAGGCTGATGGGGTCATTGCCATACCTAGGCTGATGGGGTCATTGTCATACCTAGGATGATGGGGTCATTGTCATACCTAGGCTGATGGGGTCATTGTCGTATCGGGTACTATTGTCATACCTAGGCTGATGGGGTCATTGTCATATCTAGGCTGATGGGGTCATTGTCATACCTAGGCTGATGGGGTCATTGCCATACCAAGGCTGATGGGGTCATTGTCATACCTAGGCTGATGGGGTCATTGCCATACCTAGGCTGATGGGGTCATTGTCATACCTAGGCTGATGGGGTCATTGTCGTATCGGGTACTATTGTCATACCTAGGCTGATGGGGTCATTGCCATACCTAGGCTGATAGGGTCATTGTCATACCTAAGCTGATGGGGTCATTGTCGTATCGGGTACTATTGTCATACTTAGGCTGATGGGGTCATTGCCATACCTAGGCTGATGGGGTCATTGTCATATTGAGGCTGATGGGGTCATTGTCGTATCGGGTGCTATTGTCATACCTAGGCTGATGGGGTCATTGCCATACCTAGGTTGATGGGGTCATTTTCATACTTAGGCTGATGGGGACATTGTCGTATCGGGTACTATTGTCATACCTAGGCTGATGGGGTCATTGTCGTATCGGGTACTAGAGAAAGGTACCCGGGGTACATGTATGTATACAGAAAACGTACCCTTAAAATTAACTCTTCGAATCTCCAACTTAACGTACCCGAGACAAAATATCGCGAGAAAGTACAATGTCGTAAAATTATTTTTGTTTTACCGAAAAAGAGCGGAACAATACAAACATAATGCTGCTAATTTACACAAGGTAAAAACACAAGAATTTCAAGTTCTAAACTGTTCCAGTTTCATCAATTTTCACCATTTCGGGTACGTTTCTGTATAGGCGAAGATTTACGGGTATGTTTCTGTATACACGATACGACAATAACCCCATCGGTGTAACTGCCTATGGTCTGCTTATTGTCGGAGCTGCTTGCAGGCATTGCAGGCCCGGGCCTACAATTTTTCCCTTTTGAACATTTCAAAAACTGAAGGGGTAGGGGATGATGTGGATTCCGACAATCAAATCTTGAAATCCCTCAAAAAAGGGGGATTTTGGAGTACTGTTTAATTACCAAAATCTTGGGGGAATGGAGTGCATGCAAATGACTCATGTCTTGAGCATGGTTCAGACCTCTTAGACAGATTTCGAGTTTTACGATGTTCTGTAGCACATTACAGATATTCTTTAACGTCTGAACTATATTGAGAAACAATCTGAATTGTTTTACCCAATAACAGCATATATTTTCGAATGCAAAGTCCAAATACAATTTGAAAACTTACCATAACTTGAATAAGTTCGCCAAAGTCGATCGCCATTTTAACAGTTGTTTCCTCCAACGCGCATGCGTCAATGCGTGAAACAATATTTGCCCAAGAAATTCAAAAAATATAAACATTAAGTATTTCTTTATCATTTTTAAATTCTGTTATTTCTTTTTAATACAGTCGAACCTCGATAGCTCGAACACCGGTGATTCGAATACCATCGGTAATTCGAACACATTTTCCGGTCCCGACACAACTCCTATATAATTCAATGTAATTTAACCTCGATTATTCGAATATTATTTCTCGAATACCCCGGCTCGTTCGAATACTTTTTACGGTCCGAAGATCCATTTTTGTGTGAATTTAAACCTCGTTTAATCGAAGGAGATGATCCGTTGCCATGCGACGTCGGCCATATTAATTGTAATCGACGCGTTTGTATTTGTTTGTAGCAAGTTCGATCATAGTGCGAAAACAGATAAAGTTGATTGTTAAAGGTGCGAACATTTATGATTGAAAAGCGATAATAGACAGATACAACTTATGTTTAGTGAACTTCGTTTACTGTTAATTACGATAAATTAAACACGGTTGATTTTCTAATTAAATTCATAACTTTCACATGACATCATCAAAATAATTTGACCAATCAGTGATCAATAAAATAAAACACCTCCACATTCTGGTAGGGGGTAAACTCGGTGTTTATCCTTGGTGCTCAACTGACTTTAGCCCTTTATAATACTGGTTTGTAGAGATAAGTATATTAAAAGCTTTGTTTTTTGTGTTCATCTATGTATCTTCTTTTGGTGTTGTCTGATTTTAAAACACCAATAAGGATACATTTAATTTAAATGATGGTCTAATATTTTCATTTTTCATATAGAGATTGAGGATAAAGTCCGAGTAAACCCCTTTATTTTCACCTACTGAATATCTTGACCTACCGGAAGTTGACCAGATGTGAAAGTTATGAATAATGTACGGAAACCAGTCTTAACTTGTTCTTATTATTCGGACTTCCGGAATGTATTGTAAAATCTATTAGTGTGATATTTCTTTAAATAAATGATAAAACAAACACATTATTGCAGTTTTTCTTGTATTTTCAGTGTAATAATTACATGTTATATATCCGTTATAAGGTTTAAACAAACATGCATGAACATAAAAAAACATACTGAGAACGATACATTACGTACACAAGTAAGACTATTTCGGGTGGTACACAAATTCGGATAGATATTTTGGTTTTTACCGTTACCTCGATGCCTCGAAGCCACCGATAGCTCGAACATATCCCTATGGTCCCGCTGACTTCGAGCTATCGAGATTCGACTGTATATCTGATCCAATGTAAATGAAATGCTTAATATTTACTTGATATAAAAACAATGTTGACCGTTATTGAGAACAATGATATAACGTAAGTTTCTACCAATGGACGCACCAAATATATATAATTTTTGAATTAAGCAAAGTTCGGCGTGAGAATTCGGCAATAAAAGAAAGTTTTACGGTAACAGTTGTTTTAATTTAAATAGCTGAGAGGTTTTTTTACCCAATGATATGTAAAGAGTTTTTTTCTAGACAAATAAACTACATCAATTTCAGTTACGCCGTTGGTGCCCACGGCGGAATGGGCACGAACGGATAATAGGTATTAACGGATACAATTTTTACCCCAATGTCTACCAACGGCTGGATCCATAGACATATATATATATACACTAGTCAAAATTGCTAACCGATCACTTGTTATTTTCTTATTTATTTGTCTCAGAAAAATAAAATATATGTGAAATTGGAAATAAATGTATTGAAAAATGTTCTATAAGTAATCACATCAGTAAAGCAAAGTATTTTATGAATTTCAAAGAAGTTTATTGTATCGAAATTCATAGATACCAGTAATTTCAAAATTTACAAAAATCAATATCGCGTATGACAGCCGTTTGCGTGTACAACAGCTAAACAGCGTTGTCGCATGGAATTTATGTAGTTATGTAGAAAACGCTGAGGTATGTTATTCCAAACATTGACAATGTCCCTTGTGAGGTCAGCAATATTTTGTTGCCTTGGTAACTGTCGCACACGACGGTCGATTTCGTCCCACACATGTTCGATTGGATTTAAATCCGGACTACTTGGCGGCCACTCCATTATTCGAATGTTGTTGCCCTGAAGTAGCTGACGGGTAGTTCTTGCAGTATGTCAAGGTGCATTGTCTTGCATGAATGTCATCCCACGGTTAGCGCGAATATGGGGAATAAGCGTTGGTCGAAGTATTTGTTGCTGGTATTGGTCTGCGTTCAGGTTTCCTCGAACAACCACCATTTCAGTTTTAGTGTGCAAACTAATACCTCCCCAAACCATCACTGACCCTCCTCCAAAATGAGATCTTTCGTTGACGCAATTATCCGAATATCGTTCCCCATGTCGTCGATAAATTCGCTCTCTGCCGTCAGACTTCTGAAGATTAAATCTGGACTCATCTGTAAAGGCGACATTTGCCCAGTCTGCTCTGGTGAACCTCAAATACCTTCTGGCCCACTGAAGCCGAATTCGCCGGTGTCTTCCAGTCAATACTAATCCCACAAAATGTCTTCTCGCTCTCAATCCCATGATCCGTAGTCGATTTCGTACTCTTTGATCACTCACGTTTCTATTATGGACGCCTATTAAACGTCTGGCAATATCTGTCGCTGTTATTCTTCTATTACGAAGGTGTGTTACAAGGATGTAGCGATCTTGACGCTGCGTTGTCACACGTCTTTTTGGCCTTCGGTAAAGGTCATCAACACTTCCGGTGCGATTGCACTTGAGCCAAAGGTCGTAAATTGTTGAAAAACGTCTGTTGGCTGTTCTGGCTACCTATAAATATAAAACAACTCATTCTTGCGACTTTTTCAGAAATAATGAACATGGTTAGACAGAATCATGTACGAACGAACAAACGAAGTGACGGACGGACGGACGGACAGACAAGTAAACTTATGAATAAACTAACCTGCCAGAAGGATGAGGAATATTATAATACACAATACTGGACTTGAAAAAGAGAAAATAAAATTTTGAAAATCGATTAAATAAATTAATAAAAATGAACAAATTACGCAATGTACTTTACCTGCCGAATCGAAGTACCAGCAATAATCATACCGACGGCCCGTCCACGCTCTTCCGTTGTCATCCGACGCATTTTTTATTTAATTTTTAGTAAGTTTTTGTTTGGGATTGAAACGATAAACAATTCCGAGAACACAAACACATGTTCAAATCTTACCTCGTGCAGCACGGGATAATAATGCGATTTCGCGCCAAAATAAGCCACGAGACCGGAAGTGCGGATTTTGAAGTTACAAAATGTATTGATCGTTTTGTTTGCTGCTCATATTTATTTGTAAGAAATATCAACTCAAAATATACAATATTTGATATAATATTCCAAATAATAAAATGACCGGTTAGCAATTTTGACCAGTGTATATATATATATATATAAAGGCGATCAATGAAAATGCAGCAGTATATTAAAATGGGTATTAAATTTTATTGCTAAGTAATTTATTTAAAATAATAAGTGCATGTTGAAGGATATTAATTATGAATTGCAAAAACTGACTTTCTCAAAATTCCTGGTGTATAGTGTTAAATTAAAGACACAAGGTAGAAAACAAAAGTCACACATTTAAATAATGATTTCATAGAAACGGTAAAACGGTTGGACATAACCCGGTATTAAAATGTGTGACTATATTTTTGCCCGTGTGATTTTGAGACTTCAAGATTTCAATATATTTGTTTTTAATGTTCCCCTTTAAAATTGATGCTAGGCTGTAAACTGTAACTCCTAATATATATATAGCACTGATGAGTTCATTTTCTTTAGGAAGTATGGGATTGGAAGAAGTTAAACGGGGTATACGGTTAATCGTCAACATTTTAGAGCCGCTGCTACATGTACATGTCCAGTCTTTGAATTAAATTATGTCACTAGCCCGAATACTTATATACTCAATGAAAACCCATACATTTTTCTTTAGCCCGACTACTTAAATTAAAATTCAGTAGCCCGAATGACAGTTTACTAGCCCCGGGCTTTGGGCTAGTGGGTCTAGTCGAAGACTGACATGTAAGTAGTGGGGCGTCCTTGGTCGAGTGGGTAGTTTCTTGCCTTGAAATCATTTGCCCCTCACTGCTGTGGGTTCGATCCCTCATGGGCCTAGGAATCTTTATGTGAGGAAGATATCCAGCCGGCTTGCGGAACATCATTCGTTCTACTCCGGTGCCCGTAACAGGAGGGGCACCTTTGGTCTTCCTCCACCAATGAAAGCTGGAAAAGTCGCCATTTGACCAAAGCTGTTTAACTCCAGGTCAATTAATGTATTAAATTGGAAGCCTAAAAACTAGGGGGTTAGGTACAGGCACACACACACACTATTGCAGAATAAGAATAATTGTATAAATTAAATATTTCTTTCATCTCTATCAGAGACAAAGGCATTATCGTGTGATTGCTGTTCTGTCTGAACTTGTCAAGTTATTAGAGAAGACATAGGGTAGCCTCAACGCAGATTTACTTCTGAAGCATGCAGGCGGAACCGGTCCAGGAATCAAACACCTAATAAAATAACACTGCCTGAGGCTGTAAGCACTTCAGCAGAGTTAATTTTTTTATTTAAAAAAGGAACCAAGCATAAAAGCAGTCTAATAGCATTCAAAGTGTTCAAACATACGGTTCAAAGATACGGTTCAAAGTTGACAAGCCAAATAAGCAAGAAAGTCAAACAAAAATGTCTCTGTTCTGAAACAAATATTGGAGTTATTATATAATATGTATGGTCTAAATTATGTATGGTCTAAATTTTAATCGGCATGTACGCTCATATATGCATTCACATGCCAGCTACTTATAATGCAGATATTATTATGGATAACTGGAACCCTGGAAATAACGGCGACTTGAACATTCGCTTTGACGTGCGGTGAAGGCAAAGTCAGTTGATAAAGGATGACTACTTTGCTCAAATCACCCAGTAAATTGAGGCCTGAATTGGAAGGAGATCCTTCACATAGAAACCATAATGGATTAGTTAAAACTGCAATATAACGAAGAAAAGGTGATTGAAATTCATTGTTCTAGATGTAGAGTATTAGAGTGATGAGGATGCAGCAATGAAAATGGATGCTTAATTCTAAAACGAAACCATTCTTACAATAATTGGGCTCGCGGCAATTTTACGGATTGGACTTTATGGACCATCTTATTACCAAGTTTATTAACTATGGTAACTTTGGAGGCAAATATATTTTTTTACGAATAATTCGATTCAAAGTATTCAAGAGGAAAAACACACATCCGTCGGAGTGAACGAATTCCAAAAAACAAACCGACCAATTAACTTCCATCTGTTGCATTCATGCTGTTTACTTGTGACTGACTATTTTGATTCATTTGAACCAAATTTGTGTATAGTTATATTTCATAAATTCTATAAATAAATTGTAAGAAAATTCGTAATTCGGGCTTGCATCATGGTAAGATTTTTTTTGTCGGCATCACTCTAGCACTTCCATTAGTATCTCAACCAAACTTGGTCAGTTTTAATATAAATGAAAGCTTAGTCACGTTTTAAAACCACTTTTGTGATATATAGGAGTGAGATTTGGCCTTTTAATATGATATAGGAGACAAAATTACGGATATGTTTTTCTGTTTTATTTAGTTGTATTTTATAAACCTTACATGTGCATGATGTAAGTTAAAAGGACACACCGCAATCTTGGTGCTATTTAACACTCCCCAAGTTCATGATGTGACGATGTCGTTCGTTGAAGAAAGCTATAATTGTCATCACTTTGTCTTGATCGTCGTCTGCGTCGGTTAAAGTTTTGTATGTAAGCTTGTATCTCCGAAACTACTTTACATTATGGATTGAAACTTTATACATGTATTTGATGTCGTTAGACGAAATCATAGAGACAGGTTCTATAACTCATGCTTTTATTTGAATGTTATGGCCCCTTTTATCAGTTTATACTTGGACAATTTGGTTAAAGTTGTGTATGTAAGCTTTTATCTCGAAAACTGTTTAACATAACTTTTTGAAACACGTACTCTGTATTCGGCATCATTAGACAACATTATAGAGCCAGCATCTAGACCTCTTGATTTTATTTTAACAAAATTATGGCCCCTTTTATACTTACATGTACACACAATTGGTAAAAGTTTGTTTACGTCTCACTAGTGAATTAATCAACACTATATAATATATGTAGAAACGGTCACATGTGGACCTCTGCAAACATACTATAAAATGTCCATTGGTCTTTAAATCTCCCCTCAATCTGCAAACCTTCCTCTGAAGCTCAGAATATCCACAAAAAATCAAAAGTTGACCAGATTAATGTTTTTTAAATTCCAGTCTTTTTCAGCACCCCTCAAAACTAGCTCCATTACACTGATAATTCAACTGTATTCCTACCCATTTTCAAATTATCATATCTTCCTCAAAAATCACCCAGTGGCATCCAAACTTGGCAGAAGTCATGAACATGTTCCAATCTTGTCAACTGAAGGCAGAAATAAGAGAATGATTGCACATTTCCAAGCTGAGAGCAAACCGATTAACACAGCCCTAGTTTTTTACGGTGTAAAAATCTTCCTACCGTCATGGCCAAGGCAGGTAATTCTGTAGTGAGACCTTTATAAGCTTGTCAACTTGTCTTTTAAATTAAATGTATTCATTATATTCTAAAATCCCCTGAAAAAATTCAATGACGCCACATTTTCATTTGAAGAACTCAGATACAAGTGCCATAATTCTGTTCGGCAATTAAGTAGAATTATGCCTTTCAACTGAGTTTCCCAATAAAAAGACAAGGCCTCGAAAGTTGAGTGTCTGCACAGACGGGCGGTGCTTCTTGTTCTACATGTATGTAACTTTTATATTTGCAAATCAAAATGGGAATAGTTAAAAGGAAATTGTTTTTGCATTCTTGTAATGTATATTTTTATTATTGATTATTTTTATCATTTAATAACATATTTAAAGCTAAGCAGTCTGAGCAAAGGTAGATTAATGATAAACTCCAACTTGCGATTCATATATTAAAGTAACAAAAAATATCTTAAAGGAACATAGTGCAATCATTAACTAGTTTTCGTTATTTAATGGATTGTTGGAAATGTGGGTTTTGTGTCATTTTAGCACATGTTAGGCCGTTTATGAGTATTTAAAAAAAACAATTAAGGCTTTTGGTAGCGTCAGCCCAGTCTCAGCAAAAACCTTCTGTCCATCGGACATGGCGGAAAATACCCCTTAGTCGGCCCAAGTGTCAAGCCATTTTTATAATCTAAAAACATAAAATAAATAACGTTTTATTGCTTATAATTTAAAGCCGTATTTGTTGATAAAGTGTTCTCCCTTGATTAAAATTGGTCAATTTAAATTTACACATTTTTTGGACGATTTGATTACGCAATTTGAACCAATCGCATTTCAGCTTTCATATTGACATGAGAGGTCACACGAATTTGTCACATTGAACTGAAGAAGAAAGATCACTTTCAATATTAAGTTTGAACATTTGATTTCCTTTTCATATTCTTATTTTTCTATGAATTATTGCACATGTGTAATCTTTTTCTGCATTTAGTTCATTGATAACAAGTCAGTTAGTCTATATGCCATCAGAACTCTTTACTGTAAAATTAAAAGAGAACGAACGTTTATTCGTAAATGCAAGCTGCTAAATAACACTGTGAATGCACACCTATTTTTGAATGGTTTATTTTGTGGGACCCAGTATGGCTTTTGATGTCCTTTGCGGCGCGATCCTAAAAAACAAAATGTACATAAAATAGCAAAGGAAATCAACCTTTTTTTAAGGATGGCCTTGTCTGTGTTTAATTGACCAAGCATTTTATGGCGTTTTATTTTGACTTTTAACCGAATGTCATGTGGACTTGAAAATGTTTTCGCGTAGACTGGCAGACAGCCCAATTATTCCTGGGTAGAACCAGTACTGTATACCTCCTGCCATTTAGAACCAGTACTGTATACCTCCTGCCATTTAGAACCAGTACTGTATACCTCCTGCCATTTAGAACCAGTACTGTATACCTCCTGCCATTTAGAACCAGTACTGTATACCTCCTGTCATTTGTAAGAAATATTATTATGCAATAAAATCTCCACGTTAAAGCTGTAGCATGCTCAGTAGTAAATCAAGAATATTAATTTAATATGAGGAAGCTGGACTATATAAATATTTTTATTCTTTAAGAATACAACCACTGCAATCTCACAAACACATGCAGCGGAGTAGGACTCGTGACACCGCGTATGGAAATGTGGCTCCATCGCAAATGGAGTGTCTACTATAGAATTTGCAGCAACTCTGCAGTTAAAAAGGTTCTAGGCCCATTCTCCATATTTTATCTTGATGTAAATGGAGGATGAGCCTGGCATGTTCATTCCTGTTAGGCATCATAACCTTAAAGGTTTTCACGTGTTGGTGCGCCTTAAAACCCAATTCAATTCAATTAATATTAGTGTTTCAAATACTGTACTAGATTAGTAGTTCTCAAAAAAATATTTTAAACAATGATTTTCATATATATTCCAAAAGTGTAGACGACAAAAGTGTAGATGACACATACCATTGCATGTACATGTTTAAAAATCAATATTGCCGTTTGTCCCTTTATGATACATGCTGTTTCAGAAACATAATATAGTAACACATGTAGCTTATATTAATATTAATAATGGATACAAATAAAATCATGTTCAGTGGATTATTTGTTTGTAGTTCTTTTTAATTACTAGTATATATATGTATATATTTATATTGTGAAAATGAGTTGTAATGGCATGTTCAGTCAGTATCGATCATCCAACCTGTTGCCCAGGATCCCCGTGATATTGACACGTCTGTTTATGGGGCCCTATAGGTTTCACTTTGTTGTGTCGTTCAATGTTTTCACACTTGCATTTTATATAAGCTTGTTTCTCAGACACTGCATTGCACAATTCAATGAACTTTAACATGTTTTCTGCAACTCAATTTGACTTAGTTGTGCCCCAATTTGGTACTAAAGCTAATTGTGTTGTATATGAATATATATAGCATGTACATGTATAACCAGATACACATGGTATTGGAATGCAACTTACACATATATTTTGTATCATTATAAGCTATTTTGGGCCACGTTATCCCACTTTTTACACTGGCAAACTGTGTGAAAATGTATTTTTGAACTGATACTTGACACGTCGCAGAATGGCATGAAACTTCATACAGTACAGCTCACGCGGACCCCACACTTTACTCTTCCACGCCGAGTGAGGAATTTACAAAACGCGTACTTAAAGTTACACTAAGTTTTGATGATAAAACTACTCGGAGTGGGAGTACGTGAAAAGCTCTCGGCGTACTTAAGCCACGATATTTGCGCAGACAAAATCGGGGGTTTGCCGAGTCGAAACTGCACAGGTAAAAGGGTGCAACTTTTTCTAATTGCAGTCAATAACTTAAAAAAAGCAAAAGACAATTTTACTTTTGTTTTTGGAAAAGAGGATGTGGAAAAATTTGAGTTCCCCGGATTATGTATACTGGGTCACGATAGTTATATAGAGGTTCCTATTACCGGCTCCGGGCGACTAAACATAAAATCAATTTGTAATTGTAGCATGGTCACAGACATTCTCTTTGTTCAGACACAGGTGTAAATCGTTTAATTGAAAAAAACACCTGTCAGAATAACTGTGAGAATAACAGTGAGAATAACAGTTAGAATAACTGAAATAGAGCTGAAATGGACATGCTACAAAACAAATAGAGTAGGGTTTAATCTCGTCGGTTAATTTAAACACCTCGATGTTTAAATGAACCAACTCAATGAAACCATACTCTATCTATTACTTATTATACTGGAAATTAATGTTATATTTTTAATTAATCGTTATTTATAACAAAGTTTTTTAAACACTATTCTGCTGTTATTGTTAATACATTGATGGGTTCTTTAGTCAGAAATAATGACAAAATTGTAAACAATTCTGGGTAATAAACCGGTTGTTAGTGCCACCTTGTTAAAAGGTATCTATATATATATATGGCCAAGTATTATGGGTATTTTATATTTTAGTGGAAGAACCTTGACTTTTGGACAACAGAAACAAATAAAACTTGTGATGAAATGCATTAAAAGTTTGAAACACGTATTTGTTTTCGAAATTTATTCATTGCATTAATCAGTTGTGTCAACTTTGCACAGAAAAGATACACTCGACGTCTCATTGTTTGTACTTTTTCTGGCGATGGATTGGTTTTTCATGCGCGCTGTCAGACAAGATAAAAAATTGTCGGAAAATTCAGATTTGTTTTATTCGCAATAATAAATCACCAGTGTGCACTCAAGGTTAATTGGATTCTATTCGGAGTAACTCTGAGTGTTAGATCACTCCGAGTGATTCGACAATGGGGTACTTTCGCCATGTGGATTCGCTGAGTCGGGACTGTCCAAACACTGACTTCGCGTAGATCGCGCGGCACTCGATAGCACCAAACTCGGCGTATTGAGTAAAGTGTAGGGTTCACGTGAGCTTTACTGTACATGTCTTCGGTAATAAACAATACACACAAGTAAAACTCTGCAACTTATTTTGAAAAGATTGTGCCCCTTTTTTACTTTGTCAAATAGTGTTAAAAGTATGTACAGAAGCTGATATCTGTTTAACCACTTGGCAAAATTTTGTATAATTTGGTATCAATAGCCTACCACGCCTCTTGCACAAGTTCCTTTAGTCTGCAACTCATTTTCTCAAAGTTGTGATCCATATATAATTGCAATGACGAATTGTGCTGAAAATGTGTATGACCCAGTAAATGAGTTGAATTAAAACTTCTTACATCTACAGTCTTCAAATTATCCCACTAGCCCAAAGCCCGGGGCTAGTAAACTGTCATTCAGACTAGTAAAAATTCGGAAACTTATGTAGTCGGGCTAAATAAAAATTCAAGTCGTCAGTGAGTATATAAGAATTTGGGCTGATGACTTTGAAAATTTAAATCGAAGACTGCATCTATACATGTATGTGTACATAGGCATTGCGTTCAAGATACACGTTATATAGAAATTAAAACAGTATTTGCCAATGGTATTCATCATGTAGTTATAGTTCTACGGGTTATAATATCTTGCGAAAGATACCCTTCCTTTCACGGGACTTATTCTACGTAAAGAAGTCTATCCTCCGTTAAGAACCATAAACAACATTTGAATGTAAAATGGTACGCGTGATTTGACCCCGCTCTCTGGTGCGTCTCTAAATAACATAGATAATGTTATACAAATAAATTAATTTCATTGACCCTAATACTTAACTAAATGGCCTTCTCAATCATAAAGGTATACATGTACACTCTTATGTGTGATGTTTTTTAACCATCTGATCAGGACGGTGTCTACTTCTAGTCGTGAGCTTTATAGTGCTGTAACACTGGAACTCCATACAGTAGAAAATTACATGATGCCCCATCCAGTCACATTATACCAACACTGGGCTGACCAGTCCTAGAAATTCTCTCTCTCACCGCTGCGGGTTCGAATCCCACTGGGAACTCGACTTATAAGTGAGGAAGGGTCGATTCTTACTGATGGCGGGAGGTGTACTGTACTGGTTCCACCCAGGAAAAGTGGGTGGTATGCCTCCACCACTAAAAAATCGACCGTCATAAATAACCTTACGTGTTGAAAATGACGTAAAACACCATACAAACAAAAAACAACAACTGGAAATTCTCTTTATATGCAGAGCATCAAGCAAAGGAGATACTATCATGTTTATAACGTATTCAGTATTACCAGTACCGGATTGAACGCACGACATCTGGTGTGCACACCTGTTGCTGCTGTCAATCTAGAATTGACAGACGGCTTGCTTGTCATTTAAAAAAGGATTCACATTTAAAAGGCACTGCAATGAATCGAATCAAACCCCAAATTTGAAATATTTTTTCCTAGTCCACTATTGTGCCCATCTTGTAGATTTCTTACTATAAACATTTGAATTAAATGCACCACAATTGATTGAGTGGACAGCATTGTGGACCAAGTATCTTTGGACAAGTCTTTGAACAAATCCTTATCGTAGTTCGATGGTAGTCTCATTTATTTGACGTGCTTTTTTTGTTTTACATACGGACGTTTATAGATGCACCCTAACGTTAGACGGAGGATGGCACATATCAAAAATCCTCTTGCCGTTCGTAGACGTGTATTTTATGCACTACCAAAGACGTCAAATAAATGAGACTAGTACATGTAACAAAGAAACGAATCTTCGCGCGTTGAAAAACAGTTTATTGCAAAAAAATATTACTAGTGAGTTCATAAATAGTCACCGAAAGCGGTGGTAAATATATTTAAATTGTCAGGCAAAAATTCTTCCTCAATTATGGCTAAAAGACGCAATTAAAGTACATAATACTCGAGACGGTAAATCGAGACCAACAGGTGCGTGCTCAATCGCAACATCTCGACCACTTATCGTAGTGGGACAAGTGACTTCCCTAGAAAGTAGTTCCTCAAATGAGTTGTTTCCCTTAAATTGGCTTAGCTAACGGAATTAACATACGACAACGTGATGAAACACATAAATGATCATGTATATATAATATAAAAAACAAAAGCCCACAAAGCCAGAGCAACAAGAGAATAAACCGTTAAGGGTACGACAAGACAAGATCAAACTCTACCGTCCTAAAGGATTTAGGTAGACGTCTCATAGGGTCCACAATATGTCCGGTCATCGCGCAGTCAGAGAGGAAAGCATAGTTGCGAACTGTACATGGGTCCATCACTAAACAAAATGATAGGGTTATAACCTCTTTTGATGAATTTTCTAAGTTTAATAAAGATTGTATGAAAGTGAGTATGACCAAGGTTTTAAATTGGTGATCACAGAGGAAAGAACACATGTTATGGTTTATCTGTTTAAAGAGAGACTTGGTTATGTCGTATATATGCTCAGTTCAGGCGTGTCATGCTTTTCAGGACATAGTTTACCTATTTGTTAAGCAATTTCTGTCACACACGAGTCGTCTATGTAACGTAAGTCTAGCACAAGTAAGTCATCAATATTGTCCTTGAATACATTTTCTAGTTCCTCTATTGTGTCAATCAAACTGTCTTATGAACATCATTACTTGTTCATGATGGCAAAGATCAGAGTCCTTCTTTGAACTGATGAATTATTGCAGTAACTCAGGCCATATCTGGTTCAGAGAGCAGCCAATGAGGAAGCTGTGCTTACAGCATCTACAGCAGCTCCATCTTCTTACACAATCGTATATGTCTGCTTGTGAGCTAGTTCATTGGATATTGACGAGACAATACAAATTAAGGTTATCTCACACACAGAGATGACTACTTTTAAGATTTAAAGTGTAACTGAACAGTACTGCAATTGCGAATTTTCGGTTTCTCTTTATGATCGTCATGTGCAATACTCAATGGTAGGCATGCTTTGCTCACACTTCAATGAAATAACTGTGAGCCCAGTATACCATAAGTATGGTAATCACTTGTTGATCTTTTCCTGATACATGTGTTTTTTCAGAAAGGAATCTGCAGTGTCATAGTGCCATTTGCAACAAAGGCACTGGTCTATATATAGTCTTCAAACAAGTCTCCGATTGTTTTAAGTGCCTCCATTTTAAATACGACGGTTTCAATACAAAATGCCATTATGATCTTCACATTGAGTTTCAGGCCAGTTTCATTGCTTCTGCTAGGCAACTATGTAGTTTAATTAATTAATCCGTTAGCATAAATGTCTTTCCGTTTAGGTTTTGTTTACTCGTTTTGTCTTGTAAATAAGGTTTACCAAGTCAAATATTCTATTTTAGGGTTTTATAAATATATTTTGTAATGAACCGACAATTTCTGATAACATAACTATTTTAGTACCCTTCAGAAATTCCAAAGGTTGGAGAAAACGTAGAGTCAATCGGAAATGAAATTTGATTTAAATGTGTAAATCCATTTACGCCTTAACCATAGGGTGCCTCTAAATAACTCTTTATTTCAATATTGACAAACAAATACTATGCCAAGAAAAGAGAGGACAAATTCAACATATTAATTATTTTCTTACAAACAACTATTAAATAACACTTTTACTATTTTCAACATGTTTTGGCAGCCATTTTGAAAACGGTAGCCATTTTGAACTTAAAATATACCCAAATTGTATTTCATGACCCTTTGTCTATCATTTTGTGGAATTTATTGTGATTGCCATAATATATTTTGTTGAAACCTGATAAATATAGGTTTAATTGATTACTTATTACGTATTTTGCGGCCATTTCGAAAATGGTGGACATTTTGAAAAATCTGACGCGGGTCCATAGCCAGTTTTTTTCAGTATGATATTGTTTAGCTATGTGCAAAGTTTGGTGGTTTTGTCAAACAATGCACACTTTTTTAACCAATCTGTCCCACTAGTCTTTGTGTTGTTTACATGACGTCAGCTACGTTACGAGGCTGTCATGCGTTTGCAGTACAAGTAATGCGAACCTTAAACCGATTGTAACGTTACTAACATGCATTTCATGAAAAAAGAATTCAAATAATGATAAATATTTAAGGTGTACACAAACACAGTAATTCGGTCCACATTTGCATCAATTATACACTAATGTATTACGATAAATTAGTCATGGCTTTATTACACTCCAACATAAAAATGTATATACAATTGTATACCAAAGAGGGTGACAAAAACTGGTCACCCCATTCCTAAATTGATCAATCCTATTATGTCATAGTTACAGCTCAATTAACGTTGATTATATTGATGAAAAAAATTCTCCTATAGATACAACAGCACTCATGTATACACACGGTATGTATTCAAAGGTCAAACAATACTATGCTGACGTAGAGCTGATTTTGTTTACAGAAGTGAAATAAATATTACACCTATATCGAAATTTAACAGTGTAACACTCATTGTGATCACATATAAATTCCAAGTGCAGTAACACTAAGGAAAGAGCATTTCAAACCTTACTTCACTAAAAGGGTTAGCATGTATAAAGCGATTACTCTATTGCAATCAGACTGTAAAATAAATAATTAAAATCTATCATATATACGTTTACAAAGCGTTTAATTTAAGAAATGAATTATTATTTGACGAGTAATATTAGCTCTCCTGTTGTAAAGGTACATTTACTGTTTTACATTTGGAACATTTACTTCTAACTTTTGAAGTCTTATTATCATGTGTTTTATAACTTGATCAATCTAAAATGAGATATAGGGTCCTATAGAAACCACAGCGTCCGAACGCAATGGCATCGTAGGTCCGCACTGTACTGCAAACAAGGACTTGGTAATACAATGAAAAAGACAAAAAACAACAGAAAGGGTGGTGAAGACAGGGTTACCAACTTGGAACGGTCAGTAGGCAATAAGGCCTACTAGTTAGCTTGAATCGATTTTATATGCGCACAATCCGCGCTATTATCCTCTCTTCAGCGCCCAAATAGACAAGACAGTGTAAACAAAACTACATCCCATCAAAAGGAATTCTCTAAAAATAAAGTCCACATCCAGAGTAAACTAACTAAAGAAACACATACAAAATAATAAACATCTAAGGATGTATCCAGAATCGTACTGAACAACCATAGTAGTTGCAGCTAAAGAGAAAACCAATCTAGGGTACGACCAGAAAACCAGAGGGACAAAAGCTCATGCACCCACCTCCCTTAGTTGGGGTTTCAGTAGGTACAATCATAGAGTCCCAAGAGGTAGTCCAGTTATCGCACAAGTGAAACGTGAATCGTAATGACTGACTGTAGAGGGGTCAGTCACTAAACATGCAGTGCGCTGTAAAACCAAAGTGTTATATCCTTTTCTGACGAACTTCCTGATTAAATTTGTAAAGCGGTCAGAAAACCCGTCAGACCCCTTTAACTTTCGAAGTTTATAGAAAGTTCAAGTGTTGAAGTTGTAATCATAAACATTTTAAATTTATACACATTTGTTGTATAATAAATATGCTCATTGTTCTTGCCATTGCACGTAACTATTAGGTACTATATGCTATATATTTTGATTTGCTCAAGGGTCATCTATGACCTATTGCAAATTATCTATGCAAATATGTACCGTAACGGTTAATTGGGGATGGCCTCTACCCCAGTTGACCTATGACGAAGAAATAAAAAATTCTTCTTCTAATCTAACAGTTAGTGTGCGATTAACATGAGTGAGTGCGTAATTTACAAACTAGACAAAAAAATATGTCGGAGAATTGAAACTGGAACACGCTATGCCATGGGTCATGGCATGGATTGTCGGGATTTGTGTGGTTAAATAAACTGTATTAGACTGTAACTGGTAAAACAAGTGTGTAACATTAAAACTTATGTATTCGTGGTGGTTCATATACATTATCTAACTTAATCATGTCATTTTAGAATACATGAATGATGTATCATTGATGAAAATGTTAGCCTTGAAATATTCGTTCATGAATGTCACCTAATATGTTTTGGAAGCTGGCATTGAAAGCAGTGAGGAAGTTGTATTAATAGTAAAAATAAAAGGAACAGTATGTTGGGTTTTTTCAGGTCTGCTTGGAGGAAGTGTTACCACAATGGGTTGTACAGGGTTGTGGGTACGGGAGACAATAGGGCGGGGGAGGGATACAAGGGGACGGGTTTGGGAAAGAAAAGGGCGGGAGGTTTTTAAAATAACAAATTTGTAAAAAAAATGAAATTGTCATAGATTGAGAGTCTTTTTCAGTGAAATAATCTGTCTATATCATATCAAAATCTTTAATGGATCTTAACATTAAAAAGTATTACTTATTATCGAACATTATCTTGTTTGCCATATACGTTCTGTCCGCGATCGATAGTTTGATCGATTACGTTCCTTCTTTATCAGTACTCTGATGGAGAAGAGAGAAAAGAGGAGGGAGACGTGAGATATGGGAGGGAGACGAGGGAAAAGGGGAGGGGAAGGGAGGAGGGAGAAGGCCACCCCCTGACAGCCCTCCCCCTCAAATTCACCACAGCCATGTGCATCAAGACATGTTACCCAGTATTACAGTATAACTACAGCAAGAGCCTTGTGTAGGCTTACTCGAGATCTTTGTAGGTAAGCCCAGTTTCCAAAAATCTATGTATTTATAAATGAACATTTTCGCAAAATATGTGGCATTGTACAGCACATGCAATTCTCATACCAGCACATTGTTTTAAGTGTTATATTTTAGATGTAATATTTAGCGGAAATGTAAAGCAGGTTCTCCGATTCCTATGTGTCCTTCCTCTCTCTCAAGGGCGGCTTTAAATATCCTATAATGTGATGTGTTGTTGAGCCAACATAGGCCAGAGTATTCTGTGTGTTCTCAGAGCCTCTGACCCTAATTTTTGTAAAAATATGAAATAAATAAAAAAAGAACTTGTTTTAAACATTGTTAAACACAACAAATGGAACGAAAGGTAACTAGTATCTGTATCTGAGAACAAACAAAAACCTGGCCTTACACAATGTTCTGTTCAATTATTATATTTGTAAAACAAATAATTCTGTAGTCACTGTATATTTTCAACTCGCCGACTTGTTATCTAAGTTTAAGTTGAAACGTAAATGCATATGGTTAAACAGAATCTGTATCGTTTTTATTTTCAGAGTCCTTGATGACCTGAGACGCTGGGAGTTAGCTGTTAAAAAATTACTGAAGTCACTGAATATATGAGCAGATTTTATTTGAACAAAGGGTGTACAGTATTATCTTAATTTGTTTACAGAATCAGCCATACGTCATACGGAAAATACTAGAATCAACTTCAAAAAAAATATGTCTAGTAGCACTCGTGTCTTGAGGAAATAAAGGTTATTTGGACCCTCAACTTCCGAAATTCCCAAGATCACGCACAATATCATACCAACATGCATGTTTGACTGTAGACAGAGGAGTGTCAATGTCGACATTAACTGGACAGTCCATTTAGGAGTAGCTCCAAATACGACCTAAAGCGAAAATATAAATATGTGTTTCCGTTAATCTTACCGGCCCTACCCAACTTCTTTAAATTGGATTAAATTAATGTTTTCTTAATTTTCATGGATTGTAAAGTTTGTGGAACGGAAGGTGCGCTTATTAAATGGACACACAGCAATCTTAATTTCTTCAAAATTCCAAAATGTGATAACCTTTAATTTCAATATATGCAAGCAGGTGTAAAGTGAAAATCATACTTCATTAATGAATCAAGGTGCTAATGTTAACGCTTGATAAATACTTCATAAAATCAGTGTGTCCCTTTAATAAATAACAAACAATTATAGTATGATGCATTTTATTTGTTTAATGTAATATCCTTTATATTTTTGAATGTATTGATATAAATATTTGAAATAAAACGTTTAAAACAAATAAATAACTCTGATATCTGACTGGTTACATATATTTTTCTTAGTCATGAAAGCTAAAATGTAAGACCTTGCGAACCTTAAATGTTTATTATTGTGCCCCCACCACCGATTGGTGAGGGGGCATATAGTGTTAGCTATGTCCGTCTGTCCCAAAAGGGTTGTGTGTCTATCTCCTCCCACAGTTGTTAACCGATTGTTACGAAGCTTTACAGAATGCTTACCTACAATGTCAAGAAGTGCATCTAAATCAACCTTTGTTATTTATATTCTTACATTTTACAGTTTTCCGCAGATTGTTTTCAGTGGGGGTATCCGAGTACCATGGACACATTCCTAGCACTTGCCTAAGTGAGTTATGTTGATGTTTGGTGGCCCTGTTTATACATTTTGCCTACGGCAAATAAGAACAAAATGTGCCAGTGTACAAACTGAATATGAAATTTATGTAAATCTGTTATTTTGAAACTAAATACAATTCTTATACCAGTACAAGGGCTTACCTAAAACAGATCACCGCCATGGTTGAGGGGTTAACAACGTTGCGTTCTAAACATTTTCTTCTCTCTTCGCGGCAGGTTCGAATCCCACTGGGAGCTCAACTTGTAAGTGAGAAGTGTCGATTCTTACAGTACAAGTCTACCCAGGAAAATGGGTCTGCCTTTACCGCACAGAAAAATTGATCTTCATATGGCCTAAAATGTGCTAAAATATACGTAAACCACCATTCAAACATCAAACAAACAACATGAAAATACTCCTAAAAAATATAAACAACATGAAAATATAAATATAAATATTAGAGCAAGATTACAAGGTGTAATTTAATGCAGCGCATGCTTTGTAAAATGCTGGCCATCTTTTCTTTCTTTCGATACTGTCATAATCATTGAATAAGTATCACGACAGTGTGATTCTGTCTAACAGAAAATTCATCTTAGGTTTCAACTAACATATGGTCTATATTTTAACTAATACAAGTAAGATCCCCTCAAACGCTTTGACGTGTATGTGCTATATTCCCCAGTTGAGCTTCAAGATACCAGCATGGGCCAGCAACACATACATTCTTGTACCTTATTATGTCGACAGTGCTGAGTGCATTTGCGGATGAAAATTAGACACTAATGCAGTCTAGTCAACAAAACACAGCAATAAACCTATTATCTGAATTTGTTTAAAAATATATGCTTGCAAGAGCGTTCAAACAAACAGACTTTCATGATTTATTTGCTTGGGTGGGGGGAGGGGGTTGGAATTGGGGCGCAACCTTTTAAATCTCAGCCCAGGTGCGCCACCACCCGCCTTCCCCCCTCAACTTCCACTTTAAACAGTGGCGACTTTTACGTACCCATTTCGCACGTGAGAGTACCCGTTCCATCGATTACGCGCCTGTAGATCTTGCGAGTACAGTCGAGTCAAAAATAACTCGTTTTTACGTGTACTTTTGATAAAGAAATAACATGGTATCCGTGAAATGCAGCAAAATGCATGTAATCTGTGAGCTAAAACAACATAATTCGAGTTTTTATTTTAAAAAAACAACATGATTGTTGTCACTTTGAACGTATTCTGAAAATGGCATCTCCTAGAGTTATTGCCCCTCGCTTCGAAAATGTAAATGGGCGGATCTCGGTATTTCTCGCGAAGTAAAGCTTCTAAAAGTCGATACTACCGAAAATCACAAAACTTAACGAGGAACTGAAATTTCATCATGGAAAAATGTCAACGTTTTCGAAATTATGTTCTTTAAAAAATCAAAAATGGCGGGCATTCCATTTTTCTTTGTTTTTTGTTTTGTCTTGACGTTGCCAAAAGATAACGTACTACTTTCCGTTGTCATGCGTTACTACAATATTTAAGAGATGCAGAAATATATTGTGCCGGTGACATTTACTTCTGATTTACAATGACAAATTATAACAATGGTGAATTAAGTTTAAAAAAAATTAAGCTCATTTTGTACACAGTGCCCCACAATTTATTTTATAATAGTACATACATACTTATATCAGAAAAAAACCTTAAAACTTGCTAAATCTTTGAAACTGCTGGAACAATGGCATCACTGTTTAGCTGGGAGCATCTCGTTAAATGCTTGGCTATAAAACGGACTCTGTATACATGATACCTTTCATGTAGCTTGCTATTGACATGCACTATGCCATTTATGAAAAAAGAAACATTGTGTCATAAATGTATCTGACGCAAGGATTCAGTTTCCGTGCATATGCAAATTAAAAAAATCAAGGAGTATAGGCATAGTCAAATCAATGTACGCTCCAAACAGCTAAATACAACCTAGCCAATAAACGTGAAATGGTGTAGCCTTTTTCAGTCACAGGGTAGACATTTTCAAGATGACGGATGATGCCAAAGTTGAGCGGTGAGTGTCGTAGAATTGTACCTGCTATTTCTATGTTTCCCCTTTTAAAAACATGTCACCTATTTCCAAAGGTAAACAAATGAATATTTGATAGGAATGTGTGCCTCGACAAACCTATTTCCACGTATTGATCATGTAATCACTGTCAGAAAGATGGTGTTTCTCCGTTGTCTGAAATCGAATCGAGAGCTGACCCTCTTTTTCGTTTCAGCTCCAGGTATGTAAGCTATATGGAAAAAAGTAAATTATACACAAAAGAACGTGTTGACTATGCATAGATTGTTTTAGAGGCGTATATTGCTTTAAAAAAATGTCAGAGTGTAGCCATGTGTATGTTTTCGCAAGAAATGATGTAGACATTTCTGATTTGAACCGATTTATCCATCCAGTGGACATCATTTTTGGACACAGAGTAGACAGATGTTAGTTGTTTGGACACAGTGTAGAAAAAGGTTCACATTGAAAATTGAAATTGAAAAGACAGACAGACAGACAGGCAGACAGGCAGGCAGGCAAGTTAGCAGGTAGAGTGAATTGAATTATCTCCCTTTACTATAACACAACTACTAAATAATAGAAATCGAAAAGTTTCATGGTCTATGTCCCTAATAATATAAGAAGACACCGATATGGCTTACAAGTAAAAGTTAAGTTTCGGCAACGATAATTTAATATTTTTAGACCTATCATTAATATATTTTATAATTATTCGAGAACGTGTTTTTAGAAAGAAATACATGTTAGGTGGATGTACTTCCGTTTTGAAATACGAGATTTATTTCCCTGTGGGAGGTGAACATTGGATGAAAGAAAGCGGAAAATAAGTTTGTTTATTTGCACGACCCAATGGATTTAAATCCCGTATTTCAAAACAAAGTTCATTACACTTTAGATTTATTTACATAAATGGTACCTTATTTGAGATAGTTTTACACCGCGAGTTATGAAATTCGTTTAAAGCACTTATCGTTATCATGGTTATTGACACTGAAATTGAAGTATTAATATAAATCTTCTTTCAACTTTCTGGAGGGATTATGATCATTTACAGTCAGTTACAATCATTGGGAAACGTGAAATACAGCGTTTTATTTTTGTAGACACTGGTAGAAGCAATGTTTCTAAATTGACAAAAAAATAAATTGTAAGATACTGAGGTTGGTGCATGGTGCGTCAATGCGTGAGCGTGCGTGCGTGTGTGTGTGCGTGTGCGCGTGCGCGTGCGTGCGTGCGTGAGGGTCATTGAGATATACACCATAAAATAAAGTACGATTAATTGGTAACACATAATATTTAGCAAACGAAGATTAATTTGAAACTTGTATGATCCATGCAATGGGGTAATTAGACATACAATGCTTAACCATAACAATAAAGGAACACAGTTCTATCACACTATAATGCCTTTTTTAATATGAAGTGTTCTTCGTTATTTATTCCAGTGTGAACATGTGTCTATAATGCGACCAAACAAGATTACATGTGTCTACTCTATGTCCAAAGATTATGTCTACTCTGTGTCTCAATCGGCATGTATAAAACTAACATAACTGGAACTGAAGCGAAAAAGACGGTTGGCTCTCGATTCGAGTTCAGACAACGGAGAAACAACATCTTTCTGAAATTGATTACATAGTCAATATATGGAAATAGGTTTGTCGAGGCATACATTCCATTAGATCATTCATTTGTTTACCTCTGGAAATAGGGGGCTTGTTTTTAAAAGGTGAAACATAGAATAGCATGTACATTTATAAGACACTCACCTATCAACTTGGTCATCATCCGCCATCTTAAAAATGTTTACCCTGTGACTGATAAAGGCTACACCATTCCCAAAAACCAGTGAGATTCATATTGCGCATTAATAGTCAAACAAAAAGGTATATTAAAGAGGTGAAACATTTTTCCAATTAACATGATTAACATATCTGACAAAGTAGTACTAAGTATATAATTTAACAGGATAACATTTGTAATTATATGAAATATAGTATAAGCGGGATATATTTTTCACGCGTGTTTTTAATGTCAAGTTTCTTAGCTATCCTTGTTGTATTTGTTCTTCCTTATTGGTAATATTGCTGTCAGCGTTCATGCTGGGTTAAACTCAGACAAATAAAAGCCAATATGACACAATTATATAACATATATTTCCTCTATCTGTTTTCTCTGTTTCTTCCTCGTTTTTTTCTCGTTAATATATATTTATCTAACTCTCCCTCTCTATAATAAATCAAAAGAGAGAGAGAGAGAGAGAGAGAGAGAGAGAAAGAGAGAGATTAGGCTTTTCGAATGTTATGAACGCGTTCGCCGTTCATTTCTAGTTCTCTATCTTTCTATTATCCTTTTTAGTTTCCTAACTCTCTTCAGAACTTTCTAGATCGAATGGTTCTGCTTACTCTAACGTCTGTTGTTAAGAATCGTTAAACTATCCGCATAACTATAAACACATAATGATAATGGTGTAGTCTTTCAAAAGGCATGTTCATTAAACGTAATTAAATGAATAACAATTGTTTACTTCAAATTTTGGAACTCTTGTTCTTCTTCGGGAAACGCAAAGGAATACAGCTATTAAGTAAAATCCATCTACTGTCAATAAAATAAAAGAAATGAAAACTGACCGGAGAGAAATTTGTATATGGTATATTAAGCTTTTAGCTTTTCTTATTCAATGTTATTAGTATTAGTTTATGGCTGTTTATCTAAACTGTACAAATTGTGAATAAAAATGAGATATAGGGTCCTATAGAAACCACAGCGTCCGAACGCAATGGCATCGCAGGTCCGTACTGCACTGCAAACAAGGAATTGAAAATACAATGAAAGAGACAAAAAACAACAGAAAGGGTGGTGAAGACAGGTTTACCGACTTGGAACGGTCAGTAGGCAATAAGGCCTACTGGTTAGCTTGAATCGATTTTATATGCGCACAATCCTCGCTATTACCCTGTCTTCAGCGCCCAAATAGACAAGACAGTGAAAACAAAACTACATCCCATCAAAAGGAATTATCTAACAATGAAGTCCGCATCCAGAGAAACTAACTAAAGAAACACATACAAAAAATAATAATAAACATCTCAGGATGTATCCAGCATTGTACTGAACAACCATAATATTTGCAGCTAAAGAGAAAACCAATCTAGGGTACGACCAGAAAACTCGAGGGACGAAAGCTCATGCACCCACCTCCCTTAGTTTGGGTTTCAGTAGGTACAAGCATACAGTCCCAAGAGGTAGTCCAGTCATCGCACAAGTGAAAAGTGAAGCGTAATGACTGACTGTAGAGGAGTCAATCACTAAACATGCAGTGCGCTGTAAAACCAAAGGGTTATATCCCTTTCTGACGAACTTCCTGATTAAATGTGTAAAAAGGTCAGGAAACCCGTCAGACCCCTTTAACTTTCGAAGTTAATAGACCACATCTCCATAAAATGAGGGTTTTGATATGCCTAGTCGCAGTAGTAAAATGGTTGGTGTTGTACTTTTCCAGCAGGCCCTCGTTGCGGCGGTAGAATTTAGAGAAAGATCTACGTAGTTTGTGATAACGAAAACCCTGCTGAAGAAGTTTACTTGTAATAACTTGATTTCGATCATTGAAGTCTATAACATCATTCCACGCTCTAGCAAATCGAATGAGCTGGGAGATATACACCCCGTATGAGGCAGCACGAGGTACATCTCCATCCAGGTGTGGATAGATAACGATGTTAAAATTGAAATGAAGATGAAGATCGCGAAATGCTGCTACTGTATCCGAACTGTTGGCTTTATTCAACGTGAGCTCTGGTGGATAAATGTTAGTAACCATATGAGCAAAGAACGGATTATCAATATTGAGTATGTCATCAAGATACCGAGAAGTATTATTAAATGCATCCATAATTTCACCCTGGCTAGCAGGTGACAAATTCAAGATAAAATCTCTTTCATAGCAGTACAAAAGCAAAGACACATTCAAATCAATGTGTAGATTTTCAGCCTATATTTCCTTCCAATTCTATATAGCGTTTATATACGAAAATTCCTAAATGAGTCCCTATTGGCACATACATTGGAGTTTTGATTCACAGCTAGGGACCAAAAAATGTCGGATGTAGACATAGTGGACAAAAGGACCAAACTTTCTGTGATAGTAATTTGCAGTCTATCTTGACAATTGAAAAGGGTCGCAGATCATTTTTAGCATATTTAAAAATGAAGGTCATCCAAATGCTTAAAGACGGCAATATGTTATGTCTTAACACAAGAACATTTACACAGAACTGTTGTATTTTATTTTTTGCTTATATTTAAGATCCCCTTTTAGTATATTAAATTCCCCATTCGCCTTAGTTACTATCTTCAGCACATTGTAAAATGCTTAAACATAGCAATACATTCTGTAGTATGGCTTAAACATTTACAAAATTGTTGGGTTTTTTTGGCTTAGATTTAAGCTTCTCTGAAGTATAATACAATTTCACCTCCACCCCATCTCACCCCGCTGTTACTATTGTTTGAACATTAGCACATTTCAAAATGGCCGCCACCCAAGTGCTTAAAGATGGCAATATGTTCTTAATGATGTCTTACATGTAATCCAAAGACCATGTGCATGGAAATGTTTTATTTAATGTTTGGCTTACATTTAAGCTCTTCTTTAATATATGAAATGTTCCCCCGCAACACCCATATTACTCTTTTTAGCACATTGCAAAATAGCCGCCATCTAAAAGACGATTTACACGGAAAAGTTTTATTTCATTTGTGGCTTTTATTAAAGATCCTCTATAATATATGTGTTGTTTCTTGTTTAGGTTAAGACTCTTACGAAGTATATTTTCCAGACTACATTTTATACACCTGTGGTGTTAGTATCCACCCACATATTTACAGAACATACGGACAGTGGACTTCAAGTAGCGCACACCCATACCTATTCATTTTTTTTTCAGCTTCGAAAAATAGAAGCCCATTTATTCTCCCCGTCTAGTGGTGAGCAGAGGGTCGGAGAGGACCATCCCTCTGTATACCTTACAGCTATTCAATGTTATGTTTACAATGTACTAGTTAAATAATATAATATATATATAGCTGTATCCTTAACGTATATGTACACATACACAAATAAGTCACACTGAACACTCAACAGATATATTTCATGCATTTAAAAATATAAATAAATTTGTTTATAGTTGCTCTACAAAATATGATTATCTGCTGGCAAGTGTATAGTATTGTGGTAGTCTACTTAAATGTGTATGCGTTTTTAATAAATATAATTTCACTATAATTAAGCTATGGGGAGATAGAAAAAAAGCGGGGAGGGGTGGGGGTATCTCAGCATGAGGTTTTTACTAATATATATGTATTAAAAAAGAAAAAAGGTTGCTAGGTTTTCATGTTAAGAAGTTATAAAAGTTTCCCATGTTTTAAGAAACTTTCATATTTATTTTCTGTAATTGCTATTTCTTCATCTGTTTATAAAAAAGTTGTAGTCTATTTTTAGTGCAGTGAGGCTAGGCTGATTTTTTTGAGCATCGACAATAGTATAAGTAGTACTTTGTTTCCAACAATATACGCTGATTTAGAACACTTGTGTTTTCATCATATATTCCAAAGATAAATTTCCTCTTTTTCAATCTATTTCCACATTATTTTGTTTTAACCAGTCCTTAAGGTTTGTCAGTATACTTTGTTAAATCGGGCATTCCCACAGTAAATGTGTAATTGTTTCACTGACTGATGAACAGAAAGAACAAAGTGGACTCTTTATTAATTTTATTTTATGGAGAAACTTGTTTGTTGCTAAAATATTGTGATTTATTCTTATCCGAAACCATTGTAAAGTTGTATACTTTGTTATTGTGAAAGGCCATGTATAAATGTGACTCCATGCATCATCGCTGAAGTTGTACATTCTAGTCCATGTGATTTGACCACTAGGACATTCATTATTTTGATTTAATATTTGATACATGTCTTTAACTCCTTTTTTATTTCTTAAATATATTTTTAGTGGAGTTGGTAGCACAGGAGTTTCCAACTTCGTTGTTCTTTTACTATCTGTTATTTCTTTCTGCATTGTTTTGATAGCTACCACTAACCCATTATATTGTAAAAAATTAAATTTATTCCATATAATAATTTAATTCATCATATAAATATATTTTTCCATTCTTTCCCATTAAGTCATTTATTATTCGTAAGCCCTTATTATACCATTATTTTATAAAAAATGCACTTGTGCCTATACATATAGGCACTGATGGACTAGGGGCTTTGGAAATTGAACAGTTCTGTTGAGTGTACATGGTGTAAGTGCATTGTTGACAAAACTGGCGTAAAGCGTCTTCTTGAGTTAAAAGGGATCAGATTGTAATTATTAAATTCCGACGCTTGCACCGGATAGAAATATGGGCCGTATGAGTTATCCTTTTAGGAAAAATACATCTAATTTTATTATTGTTTACATATTTTTTTTATTATGGTATGTATTCCATCATTTATTAATTCGGAGCAACATTATTCATATCTGTAAAAAGTCGGATTCGAAAAAATCTTCTCCACTCGATTAATAGTGATCGCGGGTCATGAAATACCGCCTCTACAGCGTAGTAATACAACTGGTAAATTCTGCAATTATAACATTTTGACGAAGACTTTCTTGAAGATTGTCTCCATTAGATGACGGATTTTCCATTTTCCCGCTGATATCGCAAATGTTTACCTCTATTCTTTTTTGTTGAAAAATATCTACTTTTGCTCGGAAGCATTGGTCCTTTCGACATTAATATGCAAATGAGCTACTTTATCCCAGGGGTTTATAATATTTCGAGATAAAATATATCATCTTGTTGCTTGTCTTAGTAGAAAAAAGTATAGGCCCAAACATCACGTTCTTCAATTTTCTTTCCATTTTCCACAGCTTATGTACGATTTAGATGGTATTTGTCTGATCCGGAGAACTATTTCTTCTCTACACAAAGCCAGGGTCCTATGAATAAGCATACAGTGAGTGGGATGTGTTTACCTCTTTTATGCGAATGAACACCCAACCAAAATGACAGGTGACGCTCTGTCTGTTAGCATAGTGATACATTTCGCCAGTGACGATCTGTTGCGGCTTTTAGCGTGCTCGAATTTTGCCGCCTGCTAAGGATTAGGGCTTGAAAAGCCCCTAGTCCAAAAAACAGATGGTTAAAAGATGGAAGGGGGGGTGATTTTATTACTGTTATTCTGCCTAAAGGAGTAAGATATCTTTTTTACCAAGATTTAATTTTAATTTTTAGTTGATTTATTTTGTCAGTGAAATTTATATTTATCATTTGTGTAAGGTCTGTGTCAAAAGATAGTCCAAGTTACTTAAATCTGTTTCTGCCCCAGTTCAATTTCCGTTTTGTTTTGATCGATTCAGAACTGTACTTGTTTATACCTAGCCAGACAAATTGAGATTTTTCAAAGTTTACCTTTAGTCCAGAAACGTTGGCAAATTTATCTAGCTCATTTAAAGTTTCGTTTAATGAAATAGCTGTCCCATTGTGATAATTTGTACTCTGTGTTATTAATGCTCCTACCTTTAATTTTTTTATTGCCTCTAATCTTTATTGCCAATATTTCTGCACATAAAATAAAAATATACGGAGATAAGGGATCGCCCTGTCTATAACCGCGCTCAATACCGAAAAACGATGACACATTACCCCTTGATTTACAGATAGTTGGGCATTTTTGTAAAAGAGAGATATCCATGATCTAATAGATGGACCAAAATTGAAATATTTAAGAACATGTTGGATAAAATGACCATGATAACGAGTCAAACGCCTTTTCAATGTGTACTTAGAGAAGCAGTCCAGAGAGATTTTTTTCCTCTGAAAAATATGTGATGTCACATAACGTTGATACAAACGACGTCATTGGATGACGTCAACAAAACACTGTCATCCGTGAATTTGAGTTTTCATAGAAAAACAAGTGTGTATGTATGATTTCATTTTATATTTTGCATTTGAATGCAAAAGCGTTAGAATCGAGATAACCATGCTAAGATTTTCAGTCTGGGACGGTATGTGGTTGGTTTTACGGTCTAAAAATACGTTTTACGGTTCCGCTACCGCGTAGCCGTAAAACGAAGTCTCAGACCGTAAAACCACTCACATACCGTCCCAAATTTAAAATCTTAGCATGGTTATCTCTTAATTTACACACAACTTCCTACATGGTTGCCTTCGAGGTAAAGCCCTGTTCTATGCGTTCTGGGACCAAGTGGTGAGACGTCAATAGAATGAAAAACCTAACTACTTTATGATCTATAAGGCGTGTCTACAACACATGTTATACTTTAGTTGAATTAAGGATAAGTGATGTATGCTTACTGATGAGGAAAAAGGCATCGATAGGAATGACATAATACATTAAAATGTACTACATTATACTTCATATTTTAAAGTCAGTGTTTATATAATACTGTTCGACTTTGAAAACGCATATTGTATTATCTCCTTTGTGGAACTTTGAAAACAGTATTCCTGTTACAGAGTGTTTTTCTCTTACATTGTGATTTGAATTATAGAAAGCTGACAAATAAGCTATGAAAACACATTCTAATTACTACCGATATCGTTTTCAATATAAACTGTTACATTTTACCGCATTATACCGTATTGCACCCGATGTAGTTTTGATGATTATGCATAAACTTTGCAAACAACATGTAACACTATGTTATTTGGTACAAAAAATATAAGGATGTGTTATTCATATTAAAAAAATGTGTTTGTCATTTTATTGTTGAGACTGTATTAGTCATTACATTGTATGCCAATTAAACCACTTAAGTGTTCATTCGTCTATGTTCAAGTATATTTTCTGTCGCGATTCGTAATCCTCTCTTTCACTTCCTTTTTCCGACTTGTAATATAGATACTGATGAAACTGCATGTCGTAAAAGACGATTAAATTGTTTTACACAGATGGATATTACTAAGACAAATAACAAATGTTAGAATGTGCAGGAAATATATCTTATTAGCTGCTGTTGCTGTACTAACTTTGCAGATTCAATATGCACGTAAGTAAACATATTTTTATGTACTAAATTTAATTTGTTAAATATTAACATCGTCTCTATTATTTTTTATTGATATATATGAATCTTGGACACTAGAAAATGTTTTAAGTCATATTAAATGAGCTTATCATTAAACGATAGTGTTATTATCCCAGATTCGTCGTTTTTGTATAACCTGATATGACACATGATGTGCAATCCGTTTCTTCCCGCATAGGTTATCACCTGCGGTTTGTGGGTGATAACATGTGCGGGATGATAACCCGGAAGTAAGTGACGTCAATAACCATTAATTATATTACGTCATTAACGTGCAAGCCTTTTTTGACGTCCGTTTACATTTCATTCCCGTTAAAATGGATGCAGGGGAAAATATGTTAAAATCTCTGGCCATTTTTATCGAGTTCACGGCAAAAAAGGTGTCAACAATTCAGGTATGTTTTTGTTTCATAAATTTCTTATTTAGCAAATTATTTTCTACTGAAGTGCACATCCCTCTACAGAATGAGCTCTTTCCTCTGTCGCATCCGGTATTTCGGATTCATTAAGTACTTTCTGGGATTAAACCTTCCAAATGTTCACGGTCATGTACGCTTTCTTTCATTTCCGATAATTTGGGAGGGCTAATATAAGAAAGTTTATATGAATTGAAATAACTTTTGCATTGGAGGAAAATGACCACTTTGTAGGGTTATGCGCTTATTAAAATAAAACCTTAAATACAAAGAAAGTTAATAAGCAAACACATACCTGAATCGTTAATAATAAATTTCCAAAATCGATAAAGAAACTTATAAAAACAAAAAAAAGAGTTTATTCTTTCCACTACTCAGTAATAAATAATGAATATATTTACAATTTTTCACTTTCGGTTATAACACCTGATAGATCTATAAATATTTCAAAAAAATACTTTTTGTGTGTGTAGTTTAATGATAAATAAATTAAACTATACTTTTCCCACACCACACCTGATATCATCCCTCAAATAATATCAATACGTTGACCCTACGGACCTCGGTATTGATACTGAATTCTCGGATGGATATCAGGTGTGATATGGAAAAAGGACAGTGCTAATTTATACATATTATCCTCCATTGATAAGGACTGTTTTTGTTCTGAACTCAATTGTTATTTGTATTTCAAGTCTCTAGTTTATTAGGAACAGTGCAATTAATTGAGTGTTTCGTATGTCTGAAAGGGCAGAGGTGATAACGTGTTTCGCCGTAGTCGGATACCCGATTGATGCTCTGCGGACGGGGACATTACAATTCGGTGTAGCTGAATATTAATATTATAATGTTACGTTATTCGAAGTTGTTTAATTCAACACAGCTGTTGTCAATATGTGATAATCTCTAGCGGCCTTTTTATTTTTGTCACTGACCGTCCTCAGGAGGAACCCCCACTATCAACCCGTTTATGATTGTGGTGTCGCATACTTTGTTTATGCTTACTTTCCTTACGTTATTTGTCATTCATGATACTGTATGGCTATAAAACAGCTTCAGTACGGATTCCATGACTTCAAGTTGTCCCATAATAACCGCAAAATTTCAAAATAATAGAGAGATAGAAAGCATAGATAGAAATCTGGGAAAGCACCCTAATCGTATTGTGAAATGCTATATGGTTCTTTTACGTGTTCGGAGATAGACTTCAATTCATGGGATATAATTTAATACACGGAACTGCCCGGTTTACGTCCACTTCCGACGGAGGCTAAAAGAAAGTGTCTTTCCCAAGAACACCCTGATGAGGCGCCGCTGAAACTTGAACCCGGGATTTCACCTCCGCCGTGCTATCCACCGGGCTACGCCACGCCACGCCAGTCTCTTATTAATGAAGTCGAATTACGAATAGTATTCTCCTGATGTAGAATACCATTATTGTATACGGAACGTTGCATATATATGAAAATACTATTGTCTGGGCCGCTTGTTTCAGCAAAAGTTGTTTTTAGACTTTTAAGAAAAAATCATCTAGTACCTATATAAGTTAATTTTCAAAATCTGTTTCAATGCATAAACTCTGCTGCAGTATTTTTTTATTTATTTTAGAATTTTTATCCAAAAACAGTTTTAAATTGTTGGATATTCGTAAATTAAGATACTTTAAAGTTGTACAGCAAAATATGAAGGCTAAATGAAGTTATTTGAAATTTCTTAATTTCTGTAGTCCTATCAACAAGGAGATTACATGGGAAAAGTCATTTGGGCTGTTAACTACTTATTTCTTACCTAATTTTAAAAACTAAGGTATTTTTATTTACCACTAAAAATACCAGTTCTAATCTTGTATAACTGATCTAGGTATTACTTAAATTCATCAAGCTACGGCATAAAACCTTTGGCTGAAACAAGCGCCCCGAACAATAATGTTATAATCAATTAGTTTGTTTTTCGAACTTGCTTTGGATCGTTCTCTTGGTAACTGTAAAAGTTTTTTTCAAAAGAGAAATAAAGCATTTTACTTCAACTAAGAATATCTCCTTCAACGACCATATAAAGCGAGTTAGTAGTTTGTTATAAAGGGTCAGTATAACATATACATATATAACACATTTTGAAGCTAGTTAATATATATAGTTTAAACAATATATACATTAACTGACTAAGTAAGTATTCATTGTGTGGAATATCCATTTTAAAACTGCCGTTGCATCTCCACAAAACAATTTATCCTGGTTAGGGTCAAGTGATCTGTGTTTTCCTCGTATATTTTCACTTTCTAATATGTGATAGTACGGTCAACCTTTATAATGGTTTAAGCAATCAAGAACTGGTATGTGTGCTATTGTTTGTATGTAATATAATATACTAGTATCATACGTATATTCGCGTCTCTTGGTACTGCAATGGAAACACTTTAAATACTATATACTACACTATATATGCTCATGGTCGGGTCCTCCGTTTACTATTCATCTAGATGAGAGTAGTTTTGGTCAGAGAACTAGATTACATTTTTTCAGGCATGAACACCGTCATTCACAAACTACATTCAGAGTGGTACTTAATAGATAAACGACATATAACAACATTATTTAAGTCGAAAAATGACGTAGAATACTTGGACTGGTTACGTGTATAAAACATACTCAAATATCTAACTTCAAGTGGTAGCTAAATGCAACAAATTAAACACTTGGATTATACAACTGTTCAAGTCATGTTCAGCTATGATGAAATAATACTAACAGTTCATTACTGTAAGTGGTTTATTTTGCATTCAAACAAGGAAGTGTTCAATATGTTTTTACCGCACGATGTACTTTTTTAAAAGATCGTTTAGCTATACGCATACGTTCTTTTTTTAACAGCATTTTTTTCAACGCGACGTTAATTCACATATATTATATTTTCAGATAATGCAGTCCATTTAAAAACAAATAACTACTAGTACGATGGTCCAACCAATAATATACTGAAAGGAAAAAGAAACGCATAATCACAAAACTGCCTATATTACACTTTTATATACACCTAAGTTCACGTAATTATTCCAGATATATCTCAACGTGTTTTGTACAAAAATGGGCTACAACTAACTACACAAAGGACATACAGTAGACATTTTAATCAAAAAATACTTTGTTACACGAAATGCATGCATGTTGACGTTTCGTTTGAAAAAGTCAAGCCATTTCAGTATTATGTTTAATGTTAGGAGATTGCAACGTTTAAAGCCCACCGTTTTCTTACCTGCCTGAGCCAAATGCGCATTCTGTCGATAATGAAACTGTACAGGGTAACTATTGGTGTGTTCGATGCTGTTTAAACCTTCTTTCCGAAAGGACAGGCCTAATGTCGCCCTGTACCATTCGATTAGCAGTAGCATATTAAACATACACTATATAGCGGAAATATCCATTATGCGATTCTTTTTCCTTTCAGTATATTATGATAATCGATAATAATTTAATTTAATGAGAATCGAATATCAGCGTTACTGTTTAGTACTACTATGCATGATGTTGCTTGTAAATTCAAGTTTCAATTATTGTTTTTCAATATGTTAAACATGTATAGTATTCTAACCTACTAATATATTCAATGTTACGATCATTTTCGTTTTTTGTGTGTTTTTTTCTGTTTGTATGTTTCAAAAATGTTTAACAATAAACTCTGTAAGCAATATAAGTATTATAAGGATAACCATTTATTAAGGTTTTGTCCTAAGTAAGTATCTTAATAAAAAGATAGAACAGTTTTTGTATTCATGCATTTTGTATTAACCCAGAATTGTAATGTAAACTGTAAACAAAATAAGTTCAACACGAGCCCAAACTTGTTATTGTATTTAATAAGAATTGTTTGACATCCACATTTACTGTTTACTATTTATAACGTGATTGTACCTTGTAGATTCATCATGTAGTCTTGACTCTAATCGGAACCAACGAGTCGGCCCTGTTTGTGAGTACACCTGTCATTGTAAAACCGCGGGGGAACAGTGTGATGACGTCACTGGACATTGTACTTCCGGGTGTGCTGATCGTTGGATGGGACCCGGATGTCAGTACAGTATGCACAACATAAGTTCTACATTTAACAAGTGTCGTACAGTTCCTGATCTCGTCTCGTTCATTGTGCTAGCTTTATGATTATAGAAAACTGACGAATATTAATTTCTTATACAGCTGTTGCATTAACACTGATATAAAGGCAGTCATCTGAAACATTAACGATAAGTTAATGTAAAACGCATTTCTTCAGGAACATAATGTGCCGCCAATATGTTTTGATAAATAACGCATATTTTGGGTTGGTTTGTATAAAAAAAAAAGATGTCACTAGGCAAACCATTGAAACGTTTTAGATCAGATGTCATGTCGTCATTTTAAATGTGTTTTCAAATTTTATACGTTTTATATAACAAAAATATGTATCAAGTTGTCTCCAAACTCCAAACATATTACTTTAAATTATGAAAACATATTTCAACTTACTTTTTGCAAAATAATGGTTGGTTGGTTGATTGGTGTTTTGCGTCATTTTCAACACATGTTAGGCAATATATGACGGTCGATTTTTAGTGGTGGAGGCAGACCACCCACTTTTCCCTGGGTAATGTATACTTCCCACATCCGTGGTAATTTTTGCAAAATGAAAAATATAAAAGAGAAATGTGCAACCCTCAATGCTTAATTTGCACACAGTGTTTTTACTTGTGTTAATACATGGACGATATAGATATTCATACCTAACTGAGCATGGTGATACACTATAAAGAGATATTGGGTCCGAAAACTTCCATGTATACTAAAAAAGGTTCTCAGTACAAACGAATACAATAAACCTTTTTAATATGTATGCATACATATCATAACAGTAGAAACTTGAATCTGCAAGTAAAAAAAAGAAACAGTGTGTTGGTTATCTTTTTATATATGAAGTTTTTTTTGGTAGGTGTATTCATATGTACAAGTCAAATTGAGTATACTAATGTCGAAGGCAATTCAAATTGTCCCCATATACACCTTTCATGATTGATCCGTTAATATTTGCATTACCAGTTATATGTATCGATTAATGCAATTTTTACTTTTAGGAGATCTTGCATTGAAGGAGCATGCTAAGCATATAGATAACACCTCCCCGCATATGTATGCTCCTCTCGCAAACGACGGTGACCTTACAACATGCAGCAAGACAGCTGCGCCGAATTCCGGTGCGGCCAAACTTCGACGTACTGAACCATGGTGGAGATTATGGATGACTGATGTGAAATTTATACAAGGCCTTGTTATCACTACGGAATCTGGAGCGGAACGTAAGATGGTTTTACAAAATATTCAAAAGATGGATGATAGAGAATATAGTTAATGTATGCTGTGGTTCTGTATGTCTGCGTGTTTATCATACATATGTTTGTGTTGTTAATTTAAGCTTTGAATTTATATAGATAGCCAGTTGTTTCGTTAAAGTTTGACAAATTAAACCCCTTTTGTTATTTGACTATACCGCATCAATGCCACACATAATATCACTTAGATACAACTGTTTAGAAATATATTTCGCCCATATGTCATGCCAGAGGTTCAAATGTTAACACATTTATCAGACTTTAATTAGACTTTACTTCATGTAATCTTACACCTTTGCATGAACTAACATGTTGGGTTATAGATCAATATTTTATAGATCATCTTGCCCATATTTGAATGCACTTCCCTGTATACGTAACGAATTAAAATACTGATTTAATACTTATTATTAAGACTTAATTTTGGCTTCGATCAACTAGGTATAGATGCGATATTCAGTAATTTACGAAACACACATATAAGAAGGAAGCAAGCGTAGATATTCATATATTTAATAAAGATATATTTTATAGAACAATACAACGCAAGAACAAACTGCGATCTAGAGACTGCTGTTTTATTTTATCTTTTTTCTAAAATCATTCACCTCCTTTTCCAATATATTTATTAAAATTGAGTAATGTATCGCTATGCACCTTTGACAATATGTATGCATATAATTCAAAGGTAGATTAGCATTGGAGTGTCGATTATTGCAATATGTAATCATTACTGGCGTGAAGTTGTGCTGAATGCGAAACCGATATATAATCCATTAAGAGGAGTATACCTATTCATATCGTAAAGCATACTGCGTCTGACAAAAGCATCCATCACTAAACACGTAAAACTTGCATACTTTCGACATGATTTTTTCAGATAATTTTGTTAGATTCAAAGTATTTGTTGAGGAATCAAACAACAAAGATGATCCAACTGGACACGAAATGCAACATGTTTGCTACAACCATGATGACATAACATTACCGAGCACTACGATGCACGTTACTTGTAAGGCGCCGGTTCTTGGCAACCAGATCAGAATCCAGCTCGCATCTAAAGAAAAACAGCTGGTTCTGTGTGATGTAAAAGTAATTGAAGGTACTGCAAATGTATTGAATATTCAATTTTCCTTTTACTAATAAAAAGGTTTTGGTTTAACAGATTTTTTTCCATTTCAGATTATAATACATGCATATCTACCTCAAAATGTGATGTAACATGCAATTTTAAGTTTATATTAATTATGTTCATAGATTACTGTCATACCCGTTATAGAGGATTGCCGATACTTCAGTTGTACTCATTGGTCATTGCGGGTATTAAGACGAGACTACGTAAAATCATGCAATATAAACGAAGACGCAATTGTTAACTGAACTTACTTCGCTTTGCATACATATTAACAAATTAAAAACGATGTCATGTCTTGCTACTCATTGTTGCTACATAATTGTTTCATTACAAACTGTTTAGGACGAAATCTAGCGTATGGCAAGACTGCAGATCAGATATCTGAACATGCTAAATCAGGTGCCTCGTTAGCCGTTGATGGTGATGATTCGACTTGTAGCATAACCAGACGGGAATACAATCCGTGGTGGAGTCTAAATCTTGGTCAAATGTATACAATACACGGTATACGAATTCACAAATACAAAACAGGTTGGTGTATTATTGATTAACTGGCATATCACATCATAGGTCAAAATGATTTTCAAAACAACTTGACTACATTTATGCTTTTGTTATGTAGATTAATTACTTTACTTTTTTATTCTAAAATGTTTGTATTTGTGATATTTTTATATTAATTTTACATACTGATCATAGATTGATGATAACATAGTTTATTATGAGGTTAAGTAATCAAATGCCTTCGTCATGTATGACCTACTATTTACTGACACGCCGTTGGTATCCCAATGGGAGAGAACTGTGTTTTGTCTTGATTTGAAAGATATTTCATATTAAGTCGTTCACCAAATTCTGATGTCAACGAACCACTTAATAACACGTCTCGGTATGATATATTAAACATTGACAATCTTTTGTTTCTACTATGGTCAATAATATCTATCCTAAGGAACAATTCAACAACATTAATATTGCTGGTACTAGTACTGTCACTTCTTTTCTCAATTGAAAATGGCGGTCTATGGCAAGAGAGACGATTTCAATTTGACATGTTTGATCTCCAGTAAGACGGGAATGTTCCGCGAGCAACGTCTTATTGGGGTGTTTCTCTACTATTCATTTTTTCTAGATGATGAAGTATGGTCAATGACTCCAGCATTCGTAACCTTTATAATAGCAAAATATAAAAGTTACTTAGAACTCTTTTACGACAAGGATATTTATAACTGATTCTATGGTGACGTGATTTATAATTGATCACTTTCATACATTCTTTATAAAGCTTTTTAGAAAGTTTATCAAAATAGTTTAGGACCCTATTAGTTTGAAATGCATTGACTGCATAGTGGTTGATCCATTTACAGTTCGCCATTTTGCCCTCTTCTTTGATTGTATGATGACTCGACAAATTGTGGTGATGTCTATCTACATCGTGAAAGGAATGGTTACGTTTATTGGCTTAAGTCGTATCTTGTCCTGTACTTAACGGTTTGTTCTCGTCAAGTCATTAAGTAAATGGTTTATGGCTTTCTAGGATTGTGTTTTATAGTCACATATAGATGCTTATCTAATACTGCTTACTAATACTGCCTACTGTGCATTTTCAGGTACCTGTACGTCAAATATGAATCGAGATTGTTTTATTACTTGCTATATGTTTTCATACCTGATTTGGTTAGATAGAATGAAAATAGACGCTCCTGGATCTGTTTACAATCTTCACATAGCCATCCGTTACGCTTCACAAAGCCTAAAACTCATTTTGACCCCCTTGTTTATAGTGTAAAAATGAAAACAACATGGCGGCATTGTTTTAAGAAATTGTCGTCTGCGGATGTCTGTTTCTAGGGTTCGGATGTACCTAATAAAACGTAGGTTATGCAGAGTAGTGTTATTGTTAAATGTTCAGCACAACGAGCAATTGATCATACTTATCTTTTTTTTTTGGAATGAAAAACATTATATCTAGCAAATAAAAGGTAGGTAAATAGTATACTGCGTTTATATTTTATTATTTACACCACTATTGGTCAACTAATTTGTACGTCCCCCTACCCTAGAAAAATGGAATGTTCCGCTTAGGCACTCTGAAATGCACACTAGTTTGTTTACCTGGGATAACAATAGGGTAAGAGTGATGTTTCGTGTATTTTGCCTCTTCAGATTAATTGTTGTTTGTTTTGTTTGCGCGTTTCTGATACATTTCCTTTTCTGCTTGGGTACCTACATTTAATATATAGCTTGTTTAATCAAAGAAGAGATAAAAGTCGAACAGGACATGTAGAATTCAAGGAACACAGTCAACCAAAATGACGCGCAGAAACAAACAATGATTACAAAGATAAAAAAGGCAAGATATGACATCACAAACATAAAATGGTAAAACATTAGGGCTACAGCCTTGGAACGGGTAAGTTCATTTGACTCACAGACACGTTATTAAATCAAATTACATAAATGTTTCGACAAAATACTACTTTCTAGGAAAATGGCGCATGTTGATGGATTTAACGGCAAATTTCCAAGCCTTCGTTTTACAGATATCCTCGTCAGAAATCTTATCTTACAGATAAAGTTTGTTGCAATATGACACTTTGTAAATTTACGTAAGCAAACTTATTGGCGACTTCAACGCAATACCTATGTTGCGACTGAAACAGTTCAACCTCAGATTGGAATATCATGTATGAACCCGTTGCATATAAGATCTCTTTTTTCAGAAGGGTATCTACGGTATTACACACTTCAAGTTAAAAATGACTCAACTGATGACTGGAAACCAGTTCATGACGATCGCAATGCAACGACACCGACTACAGTCTTGAAGGTTTCCATAACTACTAGACATTTCAGATTGTACTGGCCGTCAAGGGTGATGAAGCATATTGCATTTTGTGAATTTGAAGTAATTGGCGGTAAGATATTACCATAATATTAGTTGAGCTTATACGATAGCTCTGCTTTGTCATCGTCGCCCGTCTGCTTTCAATGAGAGGCACTTGTTGTAGATTTAAATTCAGCCTTTGAAGTCATTATAATGATATTTTAAAAGTCCTAATCGTAACTAATGACCTGTAAATAATTTCTTAAACCACAGGCATTTTGGACGTATTTGATTGTTTGAACTTGTACGCGTTGTTATGCTAAGATGCTAAGAGCTTAGATCATGTAGATAATTATAATACTTGTATAATTGTATAGCAGATGGAATATGTGTATATGTTTTAACTGAAGGTCACACGTAAAATAATCACAACTGCCTCCTTGTGAGTATGTCCGTCCGTTAGCGCATTCTGGTGAAGGCGATACTTTTTAAGTCATTCGTTTCAGATTTTCACTCAGTGAATGAATGTCTGTTTCAATAAGATTTTGGACGACTTTGATGAGTTAGTGTCCTTGATTATTCAAATAACACTTGGTTTCAGTTGGTGAAGACGATATTGTAAAACGGTTTTAAAAAGTTTGATCTTGAGCAATATTAACGCTTGCGTTGCAAACTTAGTACGATTGATTGTATGAATAAGCGAATTTCAACTCGCAATAATTTATGTTTATAATTACTATATTGCATTGTTACCGTGATATTGATTCTATTGATGGATTAATAATATATTGGCCGCGTATGAACATGCGCGTACTCGACGCATATGTGATATATATAGTGTATTTATTTTGTTCATTAATACTACATACATGCAATATTATACATGTATAATATACATTGTACACGTAATTGATGTACATAACAAATAAATCAATTTGAATAGTGTTCAGAGTTAAGCTAGAAGGTTGTATGGGACACTATTCTATTAGAGTGTTTTAATGCAAACTAAGTCATATTAAATGGTTGCACAAACAACTTTTTGATTTGCCTATGCAATTTTGTCAACACACAGTTAATTATTGACACATTCGGAGAAATGTGAAAAGGAGAATATAATCAACATGGTTTACCTGGGTTGTCTGTAACATGAGCAGAATATATCTCCTTTAACTTTAATGATTTCTTCATTATGCTTTTTACGTATGTATAATGGTACTGATAGTAATAATTTTAGGTTTGTTTCAAATGTCATATAAGATTGACACCATTGGAAAGGTTTCTTTGTTGCGAAGGAATGCTGATATTGTGTAAAGTGTATGTACCAATATGATAGATTTGCTTGATTAGTGTATGTTAAGGAAAAATGAACATAAGGTGAACAGTAGCCCTGGTCTAACTTTAATATATAGAAATAACTGAAAAAACATCTGCGACAATAACTATAACAAACTGAGTGCTATGGTTCCTTGGTCACGATCACTTCATACAAGCTTATCAAACTATAAAAGCATCTTAAAAGAGGGTATACTATCATTTTGCAACGCATTGTATGTCTGATCCATTTACAGTTCGAAACTCTACTTTCCTCTTTTCTTTGATGCTTTGTTTGTAACAGACACAAGTCGGGTGTATGCTACAGTAAATACATCATTTAGTCTAGTATTGCTTTATCTTTTTTTATTTTTTTTTTATTTTTTTTTTATTTTTTTTTTTGCATTTTACATTTCTACATATTTCTTCTTTTTTTAAATGAAATCTCGACACAAAGATAAGGCTTATGTTTACTGGTGTGAATACCTAAAACTGTTCAACTAACTTCCGGCGAGATATTTAACGTGAACTGGGTATGACTCTCCCTGTAACGTGATCGACAAGTCTAAATCTGCCTTGAAAGAATGCATACGTTCAAGGTACCTTGCCCGAGTCAGATATTGCAGAAGTGGGTTTTCGAGTTCATTTAAAAACTGAGATGTGACCCAACTTGATATCGAACCCGGGACATTTGACGAGTTGCAAATATGCTAACCACTCTGCCACCGCAATTCTATTTTAATTAACTTGTGTTAATAATATGTGACTTTTATAACGCCTTGCTAAATATCCGTGTTTTTCATTTTGAATTTGAATTTCAGAATGAGCTGGCAAATCAAAAATCATACCACGCATACATAATCAACTATTGCGTAATATTAGAGCATTCCGGCCGGGTCGTACTAACAACTTCATAAAAAGGGTACTATTAACCCAGTTGCTTGACGCTCATAATATAAAGGGTAGGGATTTCACCGGTCGGCCCGGTGTCAGAATAATGTGCCTATATGTGGTATAATGTATTATGTCTACAGCGTGGTATTCCAGTGTGGCAGTACAATACTGTTGGGCATATAGCTCAATGCTACAAGTAGACACCGTCGTGAAATAAAAGATTGCTAAAGCGACGTTAAATCCGATGCATACAAAATGTAACTATGTGTATCCTAGGGGGCTTCCGACGTCATTCCTACAGACTCCATAGTTGTTTAATTTATTACTGCTAGCTTCGTGAACTTTTACATTTTTATTTCTAACTTCATGACTTCCTTTTTCGTGATTTTTGTGACATTGACTTACGTTGGTGTGTCTCTAATCTTCGTCTGTCGGATTCGAATTAAGCCGGGCAGTCCCGTGTATTGATCATCAAAGCACGTCAACGATATTGCACAGATATTTGCTGTAAGTATTGTGTGCTGTTAGATAATCATAATGGCTTTAAATATCTTTCCATATAATGCCTGCGAATGTGTCTAAAATATAAGATGTTTGGTAAAAACAAATTTAAATATAGGACAGTGTATATTTGTTCAGGGAAAATCCCCTTCAACTCCACACTAACGGTTATTGGTTCAGGCATGGAAACTAAAAATAACTAGATTTAGCAATGATTTCGAGCAATAAGAGGACGTGCAGAGCGGAAGAACCATAATCTGTCTTCATTTAAATTAGAATTATTAAGTTTATACTTATAATTCGTGTCCGCTCCATAACATGAAAACTACTAAAGAGACTGCGATGAAATGTAATACAATGATAGAGGGCAATGAGAGGAAGTACAGAGTGCAATACCAATAACTTTATCAGATTGCAATTAGACTTACTGCCTTTTGTAATGTTATACTTATATTTTTTAAAACTTTCTTTAAACAAAGCACCCAATCATGGGTTCTATAGCTACATAGGAAAAACACGGCGGCGGGTGATATGGTTGGCTCTCATACTGATTCTTGTTCAGATCATTGATTGGAATCATTGAAGGAGGTGGAGAACTCGAAATGTATTTTCAGTAGACATACACTGAAGAAATCTTTTTTTTTCATCGGGGGTTGAGTGGAATTCTGAATATTTTGTCAGGTAAGGGTGAATAAAGGGGCAATATGAAAAACTTCGGAAGTTGTGGAGGGGGAGAAAAACATGTTGAATGTGTGGGGTTTGTATGTGTTTACTTGTTTGTACTTATGTATGTGTTATGTGCATTTGATTAGAAAATGACAAACACCAGTAAGAAAGAGAGTGTACTATTTATTCATATAACTCATCTGAAAAATGCCGAATGCTTCTGTCGTGAGGTACTCATCTACATATGATGTAGAGGATATGTATAGGATATTTGCAATGTTTACAAAAAACATTGTAAAACAGTGTAGGTGGAGGTCATACTGCCATAACTATTATAGAACGTATCCTCAATACATTGTGCGATTTGAGCGTGACACGCATCAAAATATATTACTGAAGGCAATCTTTACTTTTGACGAATATGTGTATCTTACCATTGATGACAGGACCTGCCGGAGCATATCAAAACATGCTGATGTTTGTACATTCTTTAGTCGTGTCGTTTTCTATGTTAAGGTCGGAAACTATGTTATTGTACATGTAGTTGAACAATATGTTTCTAACTGGCATTTTATACGTGTAGCACATAATTGTACTTTGCCGAATTGTTTCAATATATTTGAATATAATTAATAACAAGGTTATGTCGAAATATACTTGCTATAGTGTGTGACCTGGTTTCCAGTGGATTAGGTATTGATGAAAATACTCGAAATATACTTGGTATGTCAGATTTACATGTATGCACATAATTCACTTTAATTAAATACCTTATAATAGCATCTGGCGCATCCAGTCATTCTGCATCTAAGCATTCTAAAATGTCCATTAGGAAAACACTGGCGATACGACTTTTTGGTTCATATTAATCGACATTATATATGTCAGATATTCAATTTCTATGTATGCGTATTGTTTAATTATTATCTAAACACGAACAGTTTCCGTTGCTATATGCAGCGATCTAAGATATAAAGATCCGCTACTTACTCTGATCCTCGAAATGTCACGTATGCACTTATTTGTAAGTGTATAAAAAAAATAGCAATCATTTAAACAAAGGTCTACAAATGGTATCATATTGAAGGTAAATTATATTTTGAATGCAGTGGTATTTTTAAGATATTTCTTTGTTTACTAAAATGTCAAAACACATTATTTAAAACACATTCCTATTTCATAATTATGTCATTTCCTGTTGTTGTTGTTGTTGTTATAGTAGTTTTGCTGAAAATTGAAACTGTATATAATTCATCATTTTTCATAACAGGAGCCTTCAGCTCGTCTCCAGTGAATGAAATTATACCCTTTCTGTATTAAGGACATTTCTTACAGTCGTTTATGCGCATCTTTTTCCTCGCATACCTGTCTAAGAGAGACTATGTACACCAATAATATAATATTTCAAACTTTTATCTATTTTTCACTAGATTTCATTATTATGAACCTATTTGACTGTTTAGGTAATGTTATTTGTTGATACACTAAATTCAAGTATAATTTCAGTATTTTGATACAGACCATGGAGAGATTTATCGGTTTAACCGCTATAGCTTTTTCATACTTAGTGCATAAATGTCTGCATGAAATTGAGAATTAACAATAAGTAGTAAAGAAAAAAGACTGTGCTTTTTGATCCAAAACCTACGCATTTTCAGAAATAAATAATGAAATGGAAGCAACAAACACAAGCAAGAAATAGCAGACTCGGATTTTATTGAGTCTGTTCATGAGAGGTAATTCGAAGTGCAACACCTCTCACACCTCCTAGCACCGGCTTAAGCGATATTTTACTTTAAAGCTACACATCTGATCTTAACCCAAACTTTACCAGATTGTTAATATCAATGAACGCTAGAACAAGTTCAAAAACCAGCCAAATTGGACTAGTAACCCCGGAGTTATGGTCCTTGATTTAATCGTTAAAAAGCTGTATTCTGCCTCGTTAAGACGATAGGGCCTTTATTTTCCTGAAATTCAATGAAATTTGCTGGAATGATCAATATCAAGCCTAGTTGTACATATCGTCACAGTGTTCTGGTTGAATGCTTTTGACGGAGTTATGACCTTTTAAAGGTTTTAAATCGTAAACTTTGTCCGGACTAGTTCTACTGAAATCCTGGCCGGATTTCAACAAAGCCTTTTAGGGATAATCAGTACCAGGCTAGTTGTGGATGTCGTCGCCGTGTTCAGGTTCAATGTTTTTTGGCGGAGTTATGGCCCTTTAAAGGTTTTAGTACACACATTTTGTCTAGACTTGTTCTCCTTAACCCCTAACCGGATTTTAACGAAACTTTTTAGGGATGATCAGTACCAAGCCTAGTTGTACATATCGTCACGGTGTTCCGGTTGAATGATTTTGACGGAGTTTTGACCCTTTAAAGTTTTTAATACACACATTTGTCCGGACTAGTTATAATGAACCCCTACCCGGATTTTAACAAAACGTCGCAGGGATGATCGGTATCAAACCTAGTTGTGCATATCATTGGCGTGTTCCGGTTCAACCGTTGAAAGATTTTTGACGGCCCTTTTAAAGGTTTTAATACACAAATATTGTCCAGGCTAGTTCTCCTGAACCCCTGGCCGGTTTCAACGAAACTTGCAAGGATTATCATTGCCAAGCCTAGGGGCGTATATCGCCGCCGTGTTCCGTTTGAATGGTATTTGGCGGAGTTATGGCCCTTTAAACGCTTTATTACATAAATATTGTCCAGACGAATTCTCCTTAACCCTTGGCCAGATGTCAATGAAACTTTGCAGAGATGATCAGTACCAGGCCTAGGTGTGCATGACGTCGCCGTGTTCTGGTTGAAAGCTGTTTGGCAGAGTTATGACCCTTTAAATGTTTTAATGCACCAACTTTGTCGATATAAGTTCTCCTGAACCCCTGGCCGGATTTCAACGAAACTGTGCAGGGATCATAAGTACCAAACCTAGTTGCGCTTGTCATTGCCGTGTTTTAGGTGAATGCTTTTTGGTGGAGTTATGGCCCTTTAAATGTTTTGACAAACTGTGTCCGGGCTAGTTCTTCTAAACCCTTGGCCGGATATAAACGACATTTGGCAAGTACAATCAGTACCAAGCCTAATTGTGCATATCTTCGCCGTGTTCCAGTTGCTTGATATTTGGCATAGTTATGGCCCTTTAAAAGTTTTAATACATTAACACTTTTCTGGACTAGTTTTCCTAAACCACTGGCCGGATTTCGTCGAAACTTAGCAAGGATGATTAGTACCTTGTCTAGTTGCACATATCATCGCCGTGCTCCGGTTGAATGATTTTTGAAGGAGTTGTGGCCCTTTAAATGTTTTCATACGCAAACATTTTCCGGACAAGTTCTTCTGATCCCCTGGCCGCATTTCAGCGAAACTTGTTAGGGATGATCTTGCCAAGTTGCGCATGTCTTTGTCGTGTTCCAATTGATTGATTTTTCGCGGATTTATGGCCCTTTGCCCAGTGGGGGAGACATCTCTTTTTACTAAAAACAACCTCTTGTTTTATCTCTTGTTTGTGTTTGTTGCTTGCAAGGGTTCCCTTTTCAGTATTTATTAATACACAAACATTCTCCCGACTAGTTCTCCTGTTCCACTGGCCGAATTTCAACGAAACTTTGTAGGATGATCATTACCAAGCTTAGTTGCGCATATCATCGTCGTGATGCAGCTAAATGAATTTCGGCGGATTTGTGGTCCTTTCCCCCGTGGTGGAGACATCTGTTTTAAATTTACTAGAAACCACCTCTAGTTCTAATTTGGTATAGTTATTTAGGGACTCGAGGCACAACATACTTATATAAAATGAGTTTTGACAGCCTGCATAAAGGGGTACGACTTGGGGAATTTGCAATCATTTATTATGACGGAGTTCCCGTCTTGTGATTTTATTTCATGTATGGTGCATTTCTTACTTAAGTTTGAGTGGATGCACCATTCGTTTTCGTATTTTGGTTCCATCTACTTGGGCCCCCTAGGGGGTAATGGGATAAAACAAAACACTCAAAATTAACAATATCTTGTCCAAATGTGAACGCATTTATAAAAAGGTTTTGTACTCTACCGTAAAAGGGCACCTCTTCATGGGTACAACTTGGGGAACTTGCAGTAATCCATATGTTTGACTGCCATATATCTCAACGCAGGGCAAAGAGTTTTGTCATAAGTGCCACAACAACTAATATTTCCCCACCCCAACCACAGACTCCATATACCCAGTAGAACGATACAGACCCTCTTGTGCCTCTTGTTGAGTCTGTTCATGAGAGGTAATGTAAAGTGCAACACCTCTCACGCCTCCTTGCACCGGATCAAACGCTATTCTACTTTAAAGCCACAAAGATCCCAAAGGACCAGTAAGTCTTTTTCTAAAAAAAAAGTATGGTGACATATGATTCCACATATATTATGTGTTGTTTTATATGTACATAGAGCAGGATCATATATGTTTAGCGTGAATAATCTAAATGCAATTCGATTTGATTTTTTGTTACTACATTCCTTGTTTTTTGCCCAATTTAGGTTGTACGGAAATTATAGGAAATTTGCCAAAAATGGAATACGGGTCATGTATTCATCTTAATATATCTCAGAAACAAAGCTGGTGACCTATTATTTTTAAAGCTGAAATATGCCTCGGATAGACCTTTCAAGCTATGTATCAAATGTTGTTCATAGGAAAAAAAATGAAGGAACTATATAGGAAATTTCCTTAAATATAAGTAGAGAAAATGAAACGACATTTTGCAGTTTTACCTAGTGTCATACGAGATTATGTGAGATTTGAGTAAATGCCCAAACTCGACGTCCATTATCATACTCTTTTTTTCTTAGATCACTGCTATATATAATTATCATTTTTGTAGATTGCCCTAGATACAGGTGTGGGTTGGATTGCACAGAACCCTGTTATTGTAAAGACTTTTCATTAAACGACAGACTTTCTGAAAAATGTAATAACGGATGTGAGAAAGGATGGATTGGAGTTAATGGAAAATGCAACGGTATGCGTTTTACGATTTTTAGTAAATATAGCCTTAATTAAAACTGACATTCATAGGAGACCTTGTCGTTTTGTGTATGTTCTATGCATTTCTCCTAAACAGGAAGAACCTTAATACTAATTACAATTCTGAAAGTACTCTTTCTTCGGAGATTTCGTACCGCTCGTAATATACAAAATGCTTCAAAACATATAGTCAGTAAATATTCATTTTAAAATTTATCTTTTAACTATTATTTATTTTATTTGCTTATCAATCTGTTTAAAACACCTGAATAATGTCTGAAACAAGCAGCCTTAGATGGATATGTATTGTCTGCTGAACATAGTCAAATGGTTGTCACGCGTGTTTAAATAAGCACAATGAGTGTGAACAGTTATTTTACGCTGTACAATTCCATCTACATTTTAAATTCGTTTAAAATAATGTATGTGTTTTCTTAAAATGCTGCTTATTTTAAATAATGAAATACGTGTAGATCAGTAGTCCACGTGATACACTGGTCCAGTTTCACGCATATCGATCAAAACGCTGTGCCGCAATAGGGTCAAAGATGGCGAATAAACAAGAAACTCGAAAAATGAAGTTTAAAACTGTGTTGTTGTCTTTTCAAAATGTTGCTTGTTTGTTTTTTAACTTTTAAACGTTATGAGATTTTTACAATTACTACCATGGATAAATATGGTCTATAATAACATATAATATTATATTAAATACATTTCTAATGAATAAGCATTAGATAAACAAAAAGTCAAAACCTCTTTCCTTGGATGGTGGACATAAACTGTGTACGCTCCGAGCATGTTCAAAAAACATAGACATATTCTGTGTAGAGAAAAATTAAGCAATTAGATAACATGGTGAATCCCATTGGCTATATTCACCTATGTAAGCGATCTCTCAACGAACGCTCAAGGAGCGCTCAACGATCTCATCGGTCTCCCAATGATCTCTCATCGATCTTTCAATGAGCGCACAATGATCGCCAAGGTCGCTCAATGATCTCTATAGATCGCCATTAAAGTTGCCGAAAATTGAATATTTTGATCGCTCAATGAACACAGAAGCGACTTGTTCGAGGTTTTAGGAGATCGTAGAGAGATCGGGCCAATTTTGTATCGCTCTACGATCTCCTTCTGTGTAAAGGGGGCATAATAATAAATTATATGAACTGAGGTACGATATGCAGAGCGTGTTCGTGGTCATATTATATTACAAAATATATTGTAATTGCAAAAGTCAGTAAACAATTGTATGTTACATGTATGTACTTGTTTGTGTTAAAACTCAATGTTATTTATATTGTCTTGATAGTATTACCATATGCGTTGGGAATTTGAATGTTATTTAACGGCTCTTCAACACATTATATAGGTTATTTATAGCCGTCCAAGAGAGAGGTGAAAGATGTATAGGACTCCAGGAACATGCCCTACTCTTATTAACGAATGTAACGAATGTATACCTATGGTTATTTAACGTTTTCGGAAGATAGACTCCGAAACAATACACAGAACCGTCCACATTTGACAAACAGAGCTAAGGTAAAGTGTCTTGCCCAACAAAAATTAGTGGCGCCAGTGAGGCTAGAATAGGTTCCTTCGGATTTCAGGTCCACTATGCTATCCACTTGGACACGCCAGCCGCTCATACATTGAGAAAAACATATCTTTCACATAACGTATACATTGGAATTATATTTGTCTGGTTATCACCTGCATTGTGTTGCTGATTAAAGAATGCAAATGAACATTTGCATAAAGTATCTCCATATGAAGTATCTCCATTCCAATGTTTAATAGTTTGTGAGGATGGACGCTATGGCGCAGGATGCAGCCAAGTATGTGGCAATTGTAAAGATGGGGAAGTATGTCAAAAGAATACAGGCCACTGTTCGCGTGGATGTTCTCCTGGCTGGCGTGGATATATGTGTAAAGACAGTAAGTAGATATATATATTACAATTGTATATGTTATAAAGTGCAGTTGTTGTTTTTTAACAGTACTCAAAATAAGTAACTACAACTTATATGGGCATATTAGTGGGCAACCTATGTGATCTTCTAATTTTAAATCAGATACATACACGCATACATCTAGATTTAAATATATTCCACGTCGGTAATTTTGACACATTGCATTTAGAGAATACGTTGCCTGTCATACATGTGTGTATCAACATATCAAGTCTGCAAAAATAGGCTTTTGACTAAATTACAGAGAGGCTTAATTTTCAGATTTTTCTAAACCTTTTAAAATCTCTAATTTCTTAGTTTTACTTTATCCAACGTTGAATATGCATTGACGCGTGTTTATCTTCTAACAAAGAATGCACTGGTGGCACATATGGAGAAAACTGCGAGACGTTTTGTGGTCAATGTTTAACTGGACCGTGTGATATATTCAATGGTATTTGTACTGGTGGTTGCAGAGCTGGATACAAGGATACACCAACATGTGATGAATGTATTATTGTTTATAAATTCTTGAAATATAATTTTGCATTTTGTACAATACAATGTTTAAACATTCAAATTGTGACAACAAACTAAAATGTCGTTGAGGTATTCTTATTGATAGTATCGGGCCTTGAATGAAAGGGCAATCTCTGTTTTAATTATGTAATAGTAATGAGTGCTTTCAAACGTAAGTGTGTTTTTAAAATTGTATGAAGCATACATTGTAGGAACAAAACAGCTTGTTAAGAAACGGACGAAAATTAGTTTTTAGAGTTTTATGAAAAGTATGTTTTGTAAACAAATATTGATCGAAAACGTGAGAAGAACGAGACAAACGTTAATCTTTCAGTAATAAATTAAACAATTAGACTGTTGAATGTTTTTTAAAGTCATAATATCAAGCATATGCTAAACTAGGTTTCTCTGTGCATGTCAAGTGTTGCAAATATTGTTATGTGTGTCATATAGCATTTTACAATTGACGGTAATTCTGAGTAGTTCTGCAATGGCAACAGAAAACACACCAGGGTTAATACGCAAGTTTTTGATGAACATAATGTGATACCGACTAATATATATTGGCAAAATAAAAAATTGTATCAAATGGTATACATTATAATATGTTTAGCAAAAAAAAAGTCACAATAAATCATTTTAGTAAATACTATCTTTTGTAAAACACACAACACAATCCAACGGTTAATCTGCACTTTATTATTTAGCATGTGTTCCTGGATCATATGGGGATAAATGTGCAAAACGTTGCAATGAAAATTGTCTCAGTTCTACAGCCTGTAGTACTACTAATGGTCATTGTGATGGCTGCAAGGCAGGATGGAAAGGAGACAAATGTAAACAAGGTTAACATGATTTCATTTATTGATTTTAAATTGTTGATGTCCTAACATTTCCTATTACCTATTAAGGTTATACGTTTTATTAATGTTAATAAGTGATACTATTCTTTGAACACGTAAAGGGTTTCAAATAAATTGTAGCTGTTTTACGGTTTGTGACGATGGGTGTTATGAGCGGGTAAGGTTCTATTACAGCAATGCCATCAGAAAAACAGGCGTTTATATTTACGAAATTAAATATTTCCAGCGGGTTTTATTGTCCCAGATGGCCCTGGTGGGCGGGACTTCTAGTTCATCGATACCAAAATTCTCATGACCGCGGTTTCGATGTGTTTCACCAGGTTTTGATCTGGTTTAATATAAACCTGCTGGAAATATTTTATTTCTTAAATATAAACGCCAGTGTTTTCTATGTTTTCTTATTTCTTATCTCTGACATGGACTTTTATGTATCATGATACACATTTTGTCGAGATATTGAACAAAATACAAACAAATTTTCATTTACATTTTATGCCCATCTCTCAACATCCAATGAGAAAATTATGCAGTTGGAGTGTAGCGTCGCTTAAAATAAGGCATTTCATTGCATTATTGCTTTGCATCTGACGTTTAAAATGACGTCTCAACGGTAACGTGTTTTCTGGCGTTTCAAATGACGTCTTAACGGTTAACGTACCTGACGTCAGAGGTTTGTATACACAGTTTAAAACTTCTCCAATAACCAATCAGCATTGACTATTTTAATAAACCATGCTAGATCGAAGGATTAATATATTATTCATTCCCAAGATCATACAAACGTGATAAATAACGTGAGCAATAAACATGTAAAGGGTTTAAAAGAGATTGTATCTGTTGTACGGTTTGTGATGATGGGTGTTATGAGCGGATAAGGTTTCTATTAAATATTGCCATGGCGTCAGAAAACACTGGCGTTTATATTGAAGCTTTATCCATTATTTATTTCCAAGATCATACGAACGTCATAAATTACGTGATCGTTTATTGAATATTATGTTAAGACACGACAATAGCAATAAATCCATAATTATGCTGTAGTTGTATTACGTGTCCTTTGCTGTCTGTGAACCCAATAGTTTTCGTACTAGAATACCTCGTCAGCCGGTGATAAGGGACGTGAGGGATTTTGCGCTTTATACATGTTATATAAGCTATCATTAACAAACTTAATAGAAACTTCGACTTTTCTCACTTGTTGTGTTCGTTGCTTCCAATAGAACAATATGTATTACTACTAAACATTCAGTTACAATTACATATGTGTACAGAATGCCCAGATGGAACATATGGAGAGAAATGTTTGGGTCAATGTGGCCAGTGTCGTAACGGGCATTGTAATAGATTTAATGGTGAATGTTCCGGGGGATGCAAGCCTGGATACAAGAATACACGACTTTGCATTAAAGGTAATTTTGTTTTGAAAATTGCAATTTGATTCTAAACGGATAATTGCAATGTCATAAAATATATTTATTTTAGAAGCTAAATTAATTATACATTATATAATGACAAACTGTATTTTGTTCACGAGCTCTGAGATTGTTTCTTATATGTTTTCTCGAATGTATATATTCTTTGTGAGCACTACTGACTATAAATAAATAGGAATCCCTTATTTAAATAAAAACATTTGTTTCATACATGTTAAAACTGCCCGCCTATGTACGAAAATTGCCTGGAAGTGCAAATGGGATCTCACCAACAGAAGCTGGAAAGACGCCATATTACCTTAGTTGTTGGTGCGACTATAAACAATCAATTCAATTCAACTCGCCAAAAAGTACTTAACATTGATGAGACAGACGTTTACTTTTTAAAATAAATCATGTTTACGTTATAGAATGCAGTGCTGGTAATTATGGTCTAGACTGTAAGGAACCATGTAGTGTCAATTGTCAGGGACCAAAAGCATGTCAGAAAAAAGATGGTAAATGTGATTGTAGACCTGGATGGAAAGGATACACTTGTGATCAAGGTTGGCGGTTGAAATATTTTAGAATGGCTTTGTAATCGATTATTAGTGTCAATATTTTTTATAAACGTACACGTTTCTGTTACACATTTTAATTCGCCAATAGTACTATGCCTTGCACAACAGGTTAGAAAAACTCCACTTTGCACCGAATCAAAATTTCGTCTGTGTTGAACCGTCTTAACCTTTCTCGCCCCGTTAAAAATGGCAAGCGTTTACCTGGACATGATCAATTTAAAGCACATCAACACCCTGATCAAAGGTGGCCTTTTGAGAGCCTGCTTGATCAATTCCGATTGGCCCGAGGACTTGGGTAGCGAGTAAAACATTGACATTAATGTGGGTTGGAATGGTGTGCCTTGATAAATATTGCCATAAATGGTATTCAATGGGATATGATTTCTTCTCAGTGAAAAAATACCGCAACTGTCACGATTTTCTGTAATAAGCTTTCTGGATGATGAAAAACACATATTGAGATCTTAGGAACTATGAGCTTTTGCAACATTAATTTAGGCAGGCAATGTAGCCGTGTAATATAAACGGGTCCTGATTAAAGTACCCCCAGGGAAATGTACCACCACTTTCGGTCACGTGTTTTATTAATCCGAGCATTCTCTGACCTTACCAGCCCTTTTTACGAAAAAGTCACAAAAGACACACAAAAAATACTACTGAATCGAGTCCTACATTGTATACACCGCGTGTCGGTAGTTACACGCATTCTCCCCCAGCCGTGTCATAATTGATTGACAACAGCGTCTCACGAGATGAACCGTCGATCGCGGTCAGTGGGTTCGGAAATGTCTGTGATGTCGTTACCGACTTTGCTTGTCACAAAATGGGGAAACTCTAACCTGTTGTACAAGGAGTAGTAATTGCCAGAATCCATCACGTGTGTAATAAAACTAATGATAGTACAAAAATGTCTGTCTAAAGATCACCCGGACACTTTTTTACAAGATTACTAAACCAGATGATATTGATTAACCCCATAAACATATAGTTTAGCAATTGTTTTATGTATTATGTAGCCTGTGATGATGGTAAATATGGACGAAAATGTGCAAATAACTGTAGCGGACATTGTAAGAATGGAGCTGTGTGTCGGACGGATAACGGTCAATGTCTAAATGGATGTGCTCGTGGCTGGCGGGGAGACAAGTGCAAACACAGTAAGTTGTGTCCAGTATGGGTGTCTAATGTATGTCCAGTCATAACAACATATGATCGATAATAAAGACATGCATGTTAAACAATATATGTTTTGTTGATTACTGCAATTGAATCAACTGATCCACAACAATAGTATGCATGGTTACATTCCTTATTAGAAACAAGACAGCAAACAATGTGTTTATATACATCAAAATGTTTTGAAAATGAGTTGGGTGAACGATTTTGCTTAAATGTTATGCAGATTAAACTAATCATGTAATAAAGAACGCTTTTTCTGTGGGATGGATGTGTCGGTAGAAATATGGCTTTAAAAAAAAGTATGGCGAAGAAATCGATTTGGACACCTTTTTAGATATAACAAAGAAATAAGGTTGATATTACATTGTATTTAGTTTGTTGTAAGAACACTATTTTGTTACAAATATGAATAATTGTATTTATTAAAAAACACCTATATCCATAACAAATTTTGATCATCCAACGATTTTGTAAAAATATAATATAATAGAACAGTTTGTGTTCAGTAAAGCTCTCCTTAGGACATACAACCAGCGTTTTAATGTTTTAATGTTAACATAATTATAAATTAAATTAACTCACTAAATAAAGAATATAACAGATGTCATTACGTGATCCCAGTATTAACTTTCATACCCCATCCAACCCCTTCTCCAAGAAGCGAAAATGGGGTTGGCTGAAGTATGAAATAAAACATTAATTTCGGCTTAAAAAGTTTGAATATTGAAAAATTAAAACATTTAAATACGTAATTTTAAACAGGTTATTGCATTTTTCCTGTAAAAAATGTTTTTAAAACATGTTGTGTTGTCGAAATATCCGTTATAAAATCTTGCTAATATAAGCTTTCCCATCGCTTAATAAACTTGCCTATTGTAGAATATTTTCTTTTAATTTGATATATATTTCTATATAAAAGGCCATGTTGTGACATATTTAAAGACATTTAAATCATATCATTCAGTTACATACAATATATAACTCTTTCTGATTTCAAATGTCTTAATCAAAATGCCCGATCCTTTTATTGCGAGTAGTACAGATATTTTAAAATTCTTGAATACATGCCCGTACTTTTGTTTTACTTAACATAGCATAGAACGTTGGACGTTATCGTCTATAACTATTCCTTACATGTACACTCCTTTATACAATTCCTATATATACTGACGAGATAAAGAAACGCCTCATCGGGAATTTCCGCTATATATTGTATGTACACTATGCTGCTGTTAATCGAATGGTACATGGCTACGTAAGACCTTTCTTTTCGGAAAATATACTAAAACAACACAAAACACAGCAAATAGTATTTCTTCAAAGTTTGATTATTGGCAGAGTATCTTTTTGACTCAAGCATGTGAGCAAACTTAGGATGCAAATTTCTGCAAACTCTTTACGTTAAATACAGTACTAAAATAGTCAATTTTTCAAAGCGGAACTTCAATATTTATGAATTTCTTGTTAAAAAGTGTACTGTGATTAAAACGTCTACAACATCACAGTTGTGTCCTTTCTCTAGACAACTGCAACTTTGTTTTACAAAACATCTTGGGATTTCTTTGGAATATCATGTGGCATTAAGTGTGCGGTATATACAATATATAGCGGAAATTCCCGATGAGGCGTTTCTTTATCTCGTCAGTATATTAGTAGACTGCTATTTAATATTTCGCGCTGTCGTACGCTGTTGTAATGTCAAACCCTGGAGTGACGTCACTGGAGGGTGGCATTTTTGTTAATGTTACCGTCCCAATCGCATCATCTCTGAATCAATGTATTTCTAATGATAAAATCCGACGTCAAAGCAAGTTAAACTTTATAAATATATATTTTTTTCCCCATGACCAACACGTTATGCGCAAATAAATCGGTGAACTATTTATTAGAATATGTATAATTATGTTATTTATGTTAATAAAATGTTAAAGTACATGTTATGTGCAATTTTTTTTTATATAGATATGAATAATATTTTTGTTGATCATAACGTGTTATGTAAATCCAAACTGCTTAACAAATTAATAAAAAAAACATCCTCTTTTTCATAAGAACGAAAGGGACCTTTTTTCACATTTTTTTTTATTTTTTCGGTATAATAAAATAAATATTGCATCCCAGTAAAGGTGACAGTGGATATTGCTAACCTTCGGAAAAATAATGTCAACCTTCGGCTTCGCCTCGGTCGACAATATTTTCCTCAGGCTGACAATATCCACTGTCACCCTGACAGGGATGTAATATTTATATAATGTTACAAGGTGCTATGTTTTTTTCTGAAACAGTTCCTAATATAGGTAACTGGCAATTATAAAGGATACAATTTTGCAACCTATTTGATTTTCTAATTTTAAATTAACTGAGGTACTGTTTCGCTAAAATTACCAAGATACATACACGCATCTAGATTATATTCCGCATCTAGATATCCGCTTGTGTCATCAATTTTGACAAATGTTGTTGCATTTCGAGCATACGTTCCCAGTCATACATTTGTGTATCTATACATCAAGTATGCAAAATAGGCATTTGACTACATTACAGGCAGACTAAATTATATGAATTTTCTAAAACTTCTGAAAGCTCTAATTTCTTAGTATTTTATTTTACCCAACTTTGAATAATGCATTGACATGTATTTATGTTTCAACAAAGAATGTACTGGTGGCAAATATGGAGAAGACTGCGCGACGAGTTGTGGCCAGTGTCTAAATGGACCGTGTGATATATTCAATGGTAGATGTACTGGTGGTTGCAGAGCTGGGTACAAGGATACACCAACATGTGATGAATGTATTATTGTTTATAATTTCTTCAAATATAACTTTGCATTTTGTACAATACAAAGATTAAACATTCAAATCGTGACAGCAAACGGTAAAGTCATTGAGGTATTCTTATTGATCTAATTGGGCATTGAATGAAAGCGCAATCTGTTTTAATTATTTAATAGTAATGAGTGCTTTCAAAAGTACGTGTGTTTTTAAAATTGTATGAAGCATCAATTGTAGAAACAAAACAGCTTGTTACGAAACGGACGATACATTAGTTTGTAGGATTTTATGAAAAGTATGTTTTGTAACCAAATATCGATTGAACGCGTGAGATGAATGAGATAAACGTTCATCATTCAGTCATAAATTAAACAATTAAACTGTTAAATGTTTTTTTATGTTATAATATCAAGCATATGCTAACCTAGGTTTCTCTGTGCATGTCAAGCGTTGCAAATATTGTTATATGTGTCATATAATATAGCTTGTTACAATGGACAGTAAGGGTGCGTAGTTCTGCAGTGGTGTCAGAAAACACCCCAGGGATAATACACAAGTGACCATCCGGTATTGCTTTCCAATATTTAACAAATGTATGCATTGTTGATGAACATATTAATAACATATTGTGATACCGACTAATATATATTTCGTAAAATAAAATCGTGTATGAAATAGTATAGACATAATATAATATTGATATTAATAATTCTTATTAAAGTAAATTGTTTTTTTAGTAATTACTACCTTTTTTAAAACACACAACACAATCCAACCGTAATCTTCACTTTATTATTTAGCATGTGATCCTGGATCATATGGGAATAAATGTGCAAAACGTTGCAACGAAAATTGTCTCAGTACTACCGCATGTAGTACTACTGATGGTAACTGTGGTGGCTGCAAGGCGGGATGGAGAGGGGACAAATGTGAACAAGGTTAAACTGTCATTAATTAATTTATTTTGAATTGTTGTTGTCTAAACATTTCTTTTTTTCTTTTTACGGTTATACCTTTTATTAATGTTAATAGGTTTAACACAGATTGTAACTGTTGTACGGTTTGTGACGAAGGGTGTTATGAGCGGGTAAGGTTCTATGTAATACTGCAATGGCGTCCGAAAACACTGGCATTTATATTTAAGAAATAAAATATTTCCAGCGGGTTTATATTGTCCCAGATCAATACCTGATGGGCGGGACTTCAAGTTCATCGATACCAAGGGCCGCATGCCCACGGTTTCGATATGTTTAAAGTCCTAAACACCAGGTTTTGATCTCGCACCATATAAACACGCTGGAAATATTTTATTTCTTATCTGACGTGGATTTTTATGTATCATGACGCACATATTGTTGAGAGATTGAACCAAATACAAACAAATTCTCACAACTTACATGTTATGCTCATCTTTCGACATCAAACGAAAACAATATGCAGCTTCTACCGATTTAAATTTGTAGTTGAAGCTTAGAGTCGCTTAAAATAAGGCATTCAATTGCATTTTGTTTTGCATCTCGCGTTTAAAATGACGTCTCAACGGTTAAGGGACCTGACGTCAGAGGTTTGTATATACATTTTAAAACTTCTCCAATAACCTGTCAGCGTTTATTATTTTGATAAACCATGTTACATTAAAGAGTTTATCCATTATTCATTCCTAAGATCGTACAACTGTGATAAATTACGTGATCAATAAACGTGTAAAGGGTTTAAAAGAGATTGTATCTGTTGTACGGTTTGTGATGATGGGTGTTATGAGCATGTTATATCTCTTAAATATTGCTATGACGTCAGAAAACACTGGCGTTTATATTGAATGGTTTATCCATTATTCATTCGCAAGATCGCACAAACGTCATAAATTACATGATCGTTTATTGAATAGTACGTTAAGACACGACAATAGCAATAAATCTCATCCAGTAGTTGTATTACTTGTCCTTTGTTGTCTGCGAACCCAATAGTTGTCGCAGTAGAATACCTCGTTAGTCGGTGCTAAGGGACGTGAGGAATGTTACACTTTATATAAACTCTCATTAACAAACTTAATAAAAACGAATCTGCTACTTTTCTCACTTGTTGTTTTCGTTGCTTCCAATAGAACAATGTTTATTACTAATAAACATTCAGTTACAATAAATATGTGTACAGAATGCCCAGATGGAAGATATGGAGAGAACTGTTTGAGGACATGTGGCCAGTGTAGCAACGGGCATTGTAATAAAATTAATGGTGAATGTTCTGGTGGATGCAAGCCTGGATACAAGAATACACGACTTTGCACTGAAGGTAATTTTGTTTTGATAATTGCAATTTGATTCTAAACGGATAAATACAATATCATAAAATATGTTTATTTTAGAAGCTAAATTAATTAAACATAATATAATGACAAACTGTATTATGTTCACGAGAATATATACATTCGAATGTATAGCATTACTGACTACAAATAAATATGAATTCCTTATTTTTAAAAAAAGCATTTACATGTTAGAACTGCCCGCTTATGTACGAAGATTGCCTGGAGGGGGCACCTGGGATCTCACCAACTGAAGCTGGAAAGTCGCCATATGACCTTAGCTGTTGGTTTGACTAAAAAATTCAATTCAATTCAATTCGCCAATAATAGCTCTATATATATACTTAACATTTACATTTATTTTGAGATAATACTGACAAGTACTTTTCAAAATAAATTATGTTTACGTTATAGCTTGCAGTGCTGGTAATTATGGTCTAGACTGTAAGGAACCATGTAGTGTCAATTGTCAGCGACCAAAAGCATGTCAGAAAAAAGATGGTAAATGTGATTGTAGACCTGGGTGGATAGGATACACATGTTATCAAGGTTGGTGGTTGAAATATTTTAGAATGGCTTTGTAACCGATTATAAGTGTCAATATTTTTTTTTTTAAAAACGTAGACGTTCCTGTTACACATAGCCAATAGTATTTGTCAGAATCCATCACTTGTAATAAAACGAATGATAAGCAATGTTAGGGATAGATGAAGAGTGATAAAAAGTTTAAAATATAAACCTTTATTTAACAGTTGATTAAAGGCTTGAGTAGTAAGAAACTTAAATGTAAATGTTTCACGATATAAATGCATACATCTATAATAATACATTGTGAATCATATATTATATAAAAAACAGGACATGTTTTTACAATATTATTAGACCAGATGATATTGATTTACCCAATAAACCTATAGCTTAGCAATTGTTTTATGTATTATTTAGCCTGTGATGATGGTAAATATGGACACAATTGTGCATATAACTGTAGAGGACATTGTAAGAATGGAGCTGTGTGTCGGAAGGATAACGGTCAATGTCTAAATGGATGTGCTCCTGGCTGGCGGGGAGACATGTGCAAATACAGTAAGTTGTGTCCAATATGGGTGTCTAATGTATGTCCATTCATAACAACATATGAGCGATAATAAAGACATGCATGCGAAACAATATATGTTTGATGACTGCAATGGAATGAACTGATCCACAACAATAGTATACATGGTGACATTCCTTATTAGAAACAAGGCAGCTAACAATGTGTTCTATACATGAACATGTTTTGAAAATAAATTGGGTGAACGATTTCGCTTACATTTTATGCAAATTAAATTAATCATGTAATAAGGAACGCTTTTTATGAGGGACGGATGCGTCAGTAGAATTATGGCTTAAAAATAAAAGTGTTCCGAAGAAATCGATCTGGACACTTTTTTAAATATAACAAGGAAATAAGGTTGATATTACATTGTATTTAGCTGGTTGTAAGAACACTATTTTGTTACAAATATGAATAATTGTATTTATTAAAAAACACATTTTGATCATCCAAAGGTATTTAAAAATATAATATAATAGAACATTTATATCTAATTAAGCTTTCTTTAGGACATACAATCATCGATTAAATGTTTACATAATTATATTTCATTGAGCTCACCAAAGAAATAATAGAGCAGAACAGATTAATATGTATACAGCCTATTCTGAATAAAACTTGCCTTTGGTGGTATAGTCGTTTTTGTTTAATTGATATATGTTTTTATATAAAAGGCCATGCTGTGACATATTTTGAAAGACAGTTCAATTATATTATTAAGTTAGATACAATATATAACTCTTTCTGATTTCAAAACGTCTTCAACAATATTACCGATCCTTGTAATGCGTTTTTTTAATTCTTGAATACATGCTCATTTCTTTGCTTAACAAAGCGTAGAAGATTGGACGTAAAATACAACTATTCCTCACGTGTACACTCCTTTATGCAATTCCTACATCTATCCTAGCGTGAAACATTATAAATGTTCCCGATTATGACATCATTCCTAGCCTGAAACATTATACATGTTTCCCGAGTATGACATCTATCCTAGCGTGAAACATTGTACATTTTTCCGATTATGACATCTATCCTAGCGTGAAACATTATACATGTTTCCCGATTATGAAATCTATCCTAGCGTGAAACATTATACATGTTTCCCGATTATGACATCTATCCTAGCGTGAAACATTATGCATTTTCCCGATTATGAAATCTATCCTAGCGTGTAACATTAAATATTTTCCCGATTATGACGCTGAGTTTTATACGAGTATAGCAACCAGTATCAACTTTTAAATTATTTGGTTTAAACAAATTTTATTTCACATGCTTTTTACAACATAATATGTGTACAAAATAGAAGAAAAATGATTAGAACGAAATTAAGACAATTATGGTGTTCTTCTTCTAATTATTTGAGCTTGTTCTAAATTTGTAGATGCATTGCATCATTTTAAATCCATTTTAACGTGAATTGTGTATGCAAATATACATGTATATGTACATGTTGTAGTATTGGCATTGTTTTAAAATATAGTTTCATAACTTACTAGAATGCCAATCTGGTCGGTATGGGGATAAGTGTGTCCAAATGTGTAGTCGACATTGCAAACAAGGATACTACTACTGCAGCCATATTGATGGTACATGTCAGAAACAGTGCACGGCTGGCTGGATGGGAGTACGCTGTGACCAAGGTATAAGAAGTGATAATAGAAATTTACTGGTATTTGGATGCATTATTAATTGATCTTTGATTGTCGATACAACAGTCAGGATAATTTCTTTTTATGAGCTAATTTTAAATGTCGATTGTTTTATGATACACAGAATGAGTATGTATCAGCCGTTCCGAATCTCAGTTTAATTTTAAAATATACATGTAACAAATAAACACCGTTGTCCTTGTTAAAAGGCCGATTTAATACAAAATGAAAGGCTAACGGCTAAGTTAACTGCTCATTTAATACTTCATAATTACATTTGTGTACAGGATGCTCGTATGGAACATATGGAGAGAACTGCAAGGAAGCATGTGGTAAATGCCGTAAAGGACACTGTGACGCACACGATGGTGTATGTGATGGTGGATGTCAGTCTGGATACAAGAATACACGCATGTGTGTTGACGGTAAGTATGTCTCAATAAAGACCGTTTGTTACTTAATTATTAATTAGCGCGCCACTCAAGTGTGTCTATACCTGACATAATTATCAGCATGAAAAAGCAGATACAAAAGTAAAAAAAATACAGCATTCACTGGACACTCTCCACTGAAAAGACACAGCCAAACAATCAACAATAAATGGAAAACTATCAGTAGAATATGCGACACCACAAACATAAAAGGGTTAACCAAAGCGGTACTGCTTTAGAACGGTCAGTGGCAAAATCTGTCGCTGGGGTATAAACAGGTTCTAGGGTGCACCAAACCCCCTCATGTTTACCCTATTGTCATTCCAAGGACGGTGTGGCCATGCCAAGCGATATACTCTAACAAACTAGGCAGCAATAATATGCACAAGGCGGCATTAATATGCACAAGGCAGCATTAATATGCAATACGTAAACTGAATGTATATAAGAGTATAAAACACAAAAGCCTATAAAGCCACAAAATAATAACGGTATGACATGAAACGTTATCTTCCTTTACAGGATTTAGGATCAAACTTGTATGAACAGCATAACAGTTACATATTAATATTTAACTTCCTATGCTATCCATGTTGAACACCAGAATCATATTAAATTGTACGTACACATGTATATGTAACATTTTGCTAACTGAAACTATTTGAATTATATGTATTATAATTTTATTCAGATATCAATTATACACATATTATTAAAAAAAAAAAGCTTCTAATAAATAATTAACATGATAAAAATCAGTTTATTTTTTGATACACAATGTTGTTTGACGTTTTGGTTGTTAAAGGCCTTGATATTATGCCGTCACATGACGTGTTGGTGTTTAAGTTGATCTGACTTATTGAAATAAAAATAAATCATCACACGTTTAATCAATTTATATGAAATGGGAACTCTTTTATGATCCCTTATATACAAACATTTATAATTACATACGGTATTAGAACCACTATATATAACCACGATATATGCATTTATTGCATACGCATTTACAATCTCCGTTTACTTTCAATGTAACAGGAAACGTCAATAATCGCTCATAGTGACATGTAGTAAAGTCATATTGGGTGTGTAATGTATAGTCGTTCGTGTTTTATGCAATTTTCTGTTCATGTCAAAGAAAGTATGTCAAAAATGTTGATTTCATGGTGAAAATTCCCACGACGTGACGACAATATGTTTGTTTTAGATAAAGGTTTTGGTGAAAATTGAATGTTACAACCTATTCTATTGTTCTAATTTAAAAATGCGTATGCAATAAAAATGTCATTAGATTTATATTGTGATATATATTGTGATATATGCACTCGTTCTTTCGCGCGTAAACTAACGTCGCGCATTATCAATACGCGAAAGAGCTCAGGCATATATCCCAATAGAAATTTAATAACCTATAAATATTTACATGATCGTTTATGTGTTATATTGCCTATTAATGCTGCCTTGCTTGTTAGAGAATATAACCTGGCGGGGATATTTTAATTTGCACTGTACCGTTTTATTGGGACTGACCGTTCTTTGGCGGTAGCCCTATTGACAACCCTTTTGTATTTGTAGTGTAATATCTTGCCTTTTATTTATCATTGTAATTAGTGTGTGTTTCTATGTTTGTTTTTGATGGAATGTGTCCTTCAATGCTACATTTCCATTTCGATTGTTATATCTACTTAATTAAAGATTTTTTTAATTGTTGTAGAAGTATAACACGCCACTGATTGGTCACACATTGTATAAAACCGCGTTACGTAATGAAGCGGTTTTATACAAAATGGATGACCCATCGTTCGTTGGCTTGTTATCGATGTACTACATTGAACAATAATTTCCTTAAGCACCGAAAAGAAGTAATAACATGCATCCCATAAAGCGATAAAGGCAAACTATTACTAAAAAATTGGAGATCCATATCTCTACTCAGTACCACATATAAAATAGGTTCTGCTTGCATAGCAAACGGAATAAAACAATTTTTGCCATCAATTATTGATCCAGATCAGACAGGTTTTATTTCTGGACGTTATATGGTTGAAACCATAATAACTAAATATGACCTTTTTCATTTCACAGAAAAAAGAATACTGTGGGCTTGTTGCATATGGTACATTCTGAAAAAGCGTTTGACTCCCTCTCATGGTCTTTTATTCACGAAGTTCTATTTATTTATTTGTTGGCGATTCTATTAAAAGGTGGATAAGGAGTTTTTATAATTATATTAAATCATGTGTTGTAGTAAATGGTCATGCATCGCCTTTTTTACATAGAGGTTGCAGACAAGGACTCCCATTGTCGCCTTATGTTTGTGTAGCATGTACTGAAGTACTGGCCATCTTAATTAAAACAAATAAAAATAGTAAAGGTATACTGGTAGATGGTACTGAGTTATTGGTAAATCAATATGCAGACGACACTAGTCTAACATTAGATGGCTCTGAGAAGTCATTTAACCATACGTTATTAGTTTTAACATTTTATGCAAAAATGTCTGGTCTTAAATGCAACATTGAGAAAAGAAGAGTTATCTTGTTTGAAGCAAGAAAGGGAAGTAATGCTATATTATACCCAGAAGCTAAATTATTGGGACCAAGGCAATTTCAAACTACTGGGAATCATCTTTTCAACGAATTTGGAGGATATTATTTCTTTAAATCATAATAATAAGATTAAAGAAATCAAAAACTTATATATAGATGTTTAATAAGAAAGCTCACCCCATCAAAACTAATAATCAAACAGTTAAACTCGTTATTTTATGAATATATATATGGAATAGTGCAGTCGATAAAATAAATAGAACAGATGCCATTATGTGGTCTTTCATACCACATCCAACCCCTTCTCCAAGAAGCGAAAATGGGGTTGGTTGGGGTATGAAATAAAACATTAATTTCGGCTTAAAAAGTTTGCATATTGAAATATTAAAACCTTTAATACGTATTTTTAAACAAGTTATTGCATTTTACCTGTAAAAAATGTTTTTAAAACATGTTGTGTTGTCAAAATATCCGTTATAAAATATTGCTTATATAAGCTTTGCCATTACTTAAAGGAATTAAGGCGGGGCTACGTAATGCGATTTGTATACAACCTATTCTGAATTAAACTTGCCTATTGTAGAATATTTTCTTTTAATTTGATATATATTTTATACAAAAGGCCATGTTGTGACATATTTAAAGACATTTAAATTATATTATTCAGTTACATACAATATATAACTCTTTCTGATTTCAAAATGTCTTAATCAAATTGATCGATCCTTTTAATGCGAGTAGTACAGAAATTTTAAAATTCTTGAATACATGCCCGTACTTTTGTTTTACTTAACATAGCATAGAACGTTGGACGTTATTGTCTATAACTATTCCTCACATATACACTCCTTTATACAATTCCTATATCGTATAAAGTATACAGTAGACTGCTATTTAATAGTTCGCGCTGTCGTACGCTGTTGTAATGTCAAACCATGTAGTTTTGTTAATGTTACCCTCCCAATCGCATCATCTCGGAATCAATGTATTTCTAATGATAAATCCGACGTCAAAGCAAGTTAAACTATATAAATATATATTGTTTTTACCCCATGACCAACACGTTATGCGCAAATGAATCGGTGAACAATTTATTAAAATATGTATAATTATGTTATTTATGTTAATAAAATGTTAAAGTACATGTAATGTGCTATTTTTTTTATAGATATGAATAATATTTTGTTTGATCATAACCTGTTATGCTTAACAAATAAATAAAAACATCCTCTTTCTCATAAGAACGAAAGGGACCTTTTTTCAATATCGTTTTTCACAGGGTTTTTTATTTATTCGGCATAATAAAAGAAATATTGCATCCCAGTAAAGTTGACAGTGGATATGGCCAAACTTGGAAAATATAATGTCAGCCTTCGGCTTCGCCTCGGTCGACAATATTTTCCTCAGGTTGACAATATCCACTGTCACCCTCACAGCGATGTAATATTTATATAATGTTACAAGGTGCTACGTTTTTCTGAAACAGTTCCTAATATAAGTAACAAGCAATTATAAAGGATATTATTTTGCAACCTATTTGATTTTATAGTTTTAAATCAACTGAGGTACTGTTTCGCTAAAATTACCAAGATACATACACGCATCTAGATTATATCCCGTATCTAGACATCCGCTTGTGTCATCAGTTTTGACAAAATGCAGTTGGAGCATACGTTCCCAGTCATACATTTCTGTATCTATACATCAAGTATGCAAAATAGGCATTTGACTACATAACAGATAGACTGAATTGTCTGCATTTTCTGAAACTTCTGAAAGCTCTTAGTTTTTAATATTTTGTTTTACCCAACTTTGAATAATGCATTGACACGTATTTATGTTTCAACAAAGAATGCACTGGTGGCAGATATGGAGAAAACTGCGAGACGAGTTGTGGCCAGTGTCTAAATGGACCGTGTGATATATTCAATGGTAGCTGTACTGGTGGTTGCAAAGCTGGGTACAAGGATACACCAACGTGTGATGAATGTATTATTGTTTATAATTTCTTCAAATATAACTTTGCATTTTGTACAATACAATGATTAAACATTCAAATCGTGACAGCAAACGGTAATGTCATTGAGGTATTCTTATTGATCTTATTGGGCATTGAATGAAGGCGCAATCTCTATTTTAATTATTTAATAGTAATGAGTGCTTTCAAAAGTACGTGAGTTTTTTAAATTGTATGAAGCGTCAATTGTTGGAACAAAACAGCTTGTTACGAAACGGACGATACATTAGTTTGTAGGATTTTATGAAAAGTATGTTTTGTAACCAAATATCGATTGAACGCGTGAGAAGATAGAGTTTAATAACCAGTATTTTTGAGATACGAGAAATATCTCCCGAGGTAGAGAAATGGCCCCGATATAAGAATGAGTGCGGAGCACGATTTCTTATATCGGGGCCATTTCTCTACCGAGGGAGATATTTTCAGTATCTCAAAAACACTGGTTATTAAACTATATATTACATAATTTAAAATGATATTTTATTAATATTTCTAATGATTCACGGCTTTTTACACCAGTTTGCACGAGAACGCCAAGACGACGTTACGTCATACAAACAAAACAAGTGGAACGGCACTCTTCGTTAATTTCCGTAATCGTTATTTCCAAGTGGCGGAATCTGACGACAACGTCCGTAAAACAATCGGAACGTCATTTAGCGTTCCCGCCACTGGCGAAAAAGGCCGAACAATGTTCCGTACTGGGAAATATCTCCCAGTGGAGTGGGAGATATTTCTCAGTAGAGCAAACGAGTAGATATAGCTTTTCTATTCCCAGTATTTCCTAGACTGTTAATTTTGTATCGTTATAATGTTATAATATTAAGCATAGGCTAAACTAGGTTTCTCTGTACATGTCAAGCGTTGCAATATTGTTATATGTATCATAGCATATACATGTAGCTTGTTACAATGGACGGAATGGGTGCGTAATTATGCAGTGGTGTCAGAAAACACACCAGGGATAATACACAAGTGACCATCCGGTATTGATTTCCAATATTTAACAAATGTATGCGTTGTTGATGAACATATTAATAACATAATGTGATACCGACTAATAAATATTTCGTAAAATGAAATCTTGTATGAAATGGTACACAATATAATATGTTTAACTACAAAAAGCAAAAAATCACAATAAATCAATTTGCTTTCTTAGTAAAGTAAATTGTTTTTTTAGTAAATACTACCTTTTTTAAAACACACAACACAACCCAACGGTAATCTTCACTTTATTATTTAGCATGTGATCCTGGATCATATGGGGATAAATGCGCAAAACGTTGCAACGAAAATTGTCTCAGTACTACCGCCTGTAGTACTACTGATGGTAACTGTGGTGGCTGCAAGGCGGGATGGAGAGGGGACAAATGTGAACAAGGTTAACCTGATTTCATTAATTCATTTTGAATTGTTGATGTCTTAACATTTCTTTTTTCCTTTTTACGGTTATACCTTTTATTAATGTTAATAGGTTTCAAACAGATTGTAACTGTTGTACGGTTTGTGACGAAGGGTGTTATAAGCGGGTAAGGTTCTATGTAATACTGCAATGGTGTCCGAAAACACTGACGTTTATATTTAGGAAATAATATATTTCCAGCGGGTTTATATTGTCCCAGATCATACCTGATGGGCGGGACTTCAAGTTCATCGATACCAAGGGCCGCATGCCCGCGGTTTCAATATGTTTAAAGTCCTTAACACCAGGTTTTGATCTCGCACCATATAAACCCGCTAGAAATATTTTATTTCTTATCTGACGTAGATTTGTAATAATAAAAAAAGGCATTCCATTGCATTTTGTTTTGCATCTGACGTTAAAAATGACGTCTCAACGGTTAAGGGACCTGACGTCACAGGTTTGTATATACATTTTAAAACTTCTCAAATAACCTGTCAGCGTTGCTTATTTTAATAAACCATGTTAGATTGAAGAGTTTATCCATTATTCATTCACAAGATCGAACAAACGTGATCAATTACGTAATCAATAAACGTTTAAAGGGTTTAAAAGAGATTGTATCTGTTGTACGGTTTGTGACGATGGGTGTTATGAGCGTGTTATATCTCTTAAATATTAATGTGGCGTCAGAAAACACTGGCGTTTATATTGAAGGGTTTATCCATTATTCATTTCCAAGATCGCAGAAACGTCATAAATTACGTGATCGTTTGTTGAATAGTATGTTAAGACACGACAATAGCAATAAATATTATCCAGTAGTTGTATTACTTGTCCTTTGTTGTCTGTGAACCCAATAGTTGTCGCAGTAGAATACCTCGTTAGCCGGTGCTAAGGGACGTGAGAGATATTACACTTTATATAAACTCTCATTAACAAACTTAATAAAAACGAATCTGCTACTTTTTTCACTTGGTGTTTTTGTTGCTTCCAATAGAACAATATTTATTACTAATAAACATTCAGTTACAATTAATATGTGTACAGAATGCCCAGATGGAAGATATGGAGATAACTGTTTGAGGACATGTGGCCAGTGTAGCTACGGGCATTGTAATAAAATTAATGGTGAATGTTCTGGTGAATGCAAGCCTGGATACAAAAATACACGACTTTGCACTGAAGGTAATTTTGTTTTGAAAATTGCAATTTGATTCTAAACGGATAAATACAATATCATAAAATATGTTTATTTTAGAAGCTAAATTAGTTAAACATATTATAATGACAAACTGTATTTTGTTCACGAGCTCTGAAATTGTTTCTTGTATATTTTCTCGAATGTATATATTCGAATGTATAGCATGTTAAAACTGCCCGCTTATGTACGAAAATTGCCTGGAGGGGCACCTGTGATCTCACCAACTGAAGCTGGAAAGTCGCCATATGACCTTAGCTGTTGGTGCGACTATAAAATTCAATTCAATTCGCCAATAAGAGCTCTATATATACATAACATTTACATTTATTTTTAGATGAGACAGACAAGTACATTTCAAAATAAATTATGTTTACGTTATAGAATGCAGAGCTGGTAATTATGGTCGAGACTGTAAGGAACTTTGTAGTGTCAATTGTCAGCGACCAAAAGCATGTCAGAAAAAGGATGGTAAATGTGATTGTAGACCTGGATGGATAGGATACACTTGTGATCAAGGTTGGTGGTTGAAATATTTTAGAATGGCTTTGTAACCGATTATTAGTGTTAATATGTTGCTGTTTTTTAAAAAAAAAACTTACACTTTCTGTTACACATTTGAAGTCGCCAATATTATTTGTCAGAATCCATCACTTGTAATAAAACGAATGATAAGCAATGTTAGGGATAGATGAAGAGTGATAAAAAGTCTAAAAAATAAACATTTATTTAACAATTGATTTAAGGCTTGAGAAGTAAGAAACCTAAATGTACATGTTTTACGATATAAATGCATACATCTATAATCATACATTGTAAATCATATATTATATGAAAATCAGGACATGTTTTTACAATATTACTGAACCAGACGATATTGATTAACCCCATAAACGTATAGCTTAGCAATTGTTTTATGTATTATGTAGCCTGTGATGATGGTCAATATGGACGAAAATGTGGATTTAACTGTAGCGGACATTGTAAGAATGGAGCTGTGTGTCAGAAGGATTACGGTCAATGTCTAAATGGATGTGCTCCTGGCTGGCGGGAATACATGTGCAATCACAGTAAGTTGTGTCCAATGTGGGTGTCTAATATATGTCCATTCATAACAACTTATGAGCTATAATAAAGATATGCAACTTAAACAATATATGTTTTGTTGATGACTGCAATTGAATGAACTGATGCACAACAATAGTATACATGGTTACATTCCTTATTTGAAACAAGGCAGCTAACAATGTGTTTCTATACTAGAAAATGCTTTGAAAATAAATTGGGTGAACGATTTCGCTTAAATGTTATGCAAATTAAATTAATCATGTAATAACGAACGTTTTTGTGTGGTACGGATGTGTAGGTAGAAATATTGCTTAACAATAAAAGTATGGCGAAGAAATCAATCTGGACACTTTTTTAAATATAACAAAGAAATATGGTTGATATTACATTGTATTTAGTTGGTTGTAAGAACACTATTTTGTTACTACTATGAATAATTGTATTTATTAAAAAACGTATATCCATAACACATTTTGATCATCCAACGATATTTTAAAAGTATAATATAATAAAACAGTTTGCGTCCAATTAAGCTCTCGTTAGGACATACAATCATCGTTTAAATGTTTACATAATTGTATTTAATTTAACTTACTAAAGAAATAATAGAACAGATGTGTTATGTATACAGCTTATTCTGAATAAGACTTATCTTTTGTGGAATATTCGTTTTCGTTTAATTGATATATCTTTTTATATAAAAGACCATGCTGTGACATATTTTGAAAGACATTTCAATTATACTATTAAGTTAGATACAATTTATAACTCTTTCTGATTACAAAACGTCTTAAACAAAAGTATCGATCCTTTTAATGCGTTTTTTCATCCCCACGAAGGGTGGCATATAGTAGGCGCACTGTCTGTCCGTTCGTCTGTACAATCGTGTCCTCTTCATAACTCTTACAATAATGGACGGATTTTCAAATAACTTCGAACAATTGCTCACCACATCAAGACGACGTGTCGCGCACAAAATCCAGGTCCGTGACTCCAAGGTCAAGATCACACTTAGAGGTCAAAGGTCAAAATCCGTTCGTCTGTTCAATCGTGTCCGCTTCATAACTCTGACAATAATGGACGGATTTTCAAATAACTTCGCACAATTGCTCTCCACATCAAGACGACGTGTAACGCACAAAATCCAGGTCCGTGGCTCCAAGGGCAAGGTCACAGTTAGAGGTCAAAGTTCAAAATCCGTTCGCCTGTACAATCGTTTCTGCTTCATAACTCTGACAATAATGGACGGATTTTCAAATAACTTCGCACAATTGCTCACCACAACAAGATGAACTGTCGCGCAAAAAATCCAAGCTCTAAGGTCAAGGTCACATTTAGAGGTCAAAGGTCAAAACAAAGTGCTTTCGTGTCCGATTAATAACTCTGACATTAATGGACAAATGTTCAAATAACTTGGCATAATTTCTCACCACAACTAGACGACGTGTCGCGTACAAAACCCAGGTCCGCGGCTCCAAGGTCAAGGTCACACTTAGAAGTTAAAGGTCAAAACAAAGTGCTTTCGTGTCCGGTTAATAACTCTGACATTCATGGACAGATTTTCAAATAACTTCGCACAATTGCTCACCAAAACTAGACGACGTGTCGTGTACAAAATCCAGGTCCGTGGCTCCAAGGTCAAGGTCACATTTAGAGGTCAAATGTCAAATTGTGTCCAGTCAATAACTCTGGCATTCCTGAACGGATATTCAAATAACTTGGCACAAGTGCTCAGCACAACCAGACGACAAGTCGCGCACAAAATTCAGGTCCGTCGCTCCAAGGTCAAGGTCAAACTTAGAGATCAAATGTCAAATCATGTCCGGTCAATAACTCTGACATTCCTGGACGGATTTTCGAATTACTTGGTACAAGTGCTCACCACAATAAGACGATGATCCTGGTCTTGACGGATTTTGAATTAACTTGGCACAAGTGCTCACCACAACAACATGATGTGTCACGACAAAATCCAGGTCTGTGGCTCCAAGGTCAAGGTCACACGTAGGTCAAAGGTCAAATCGTGTACGATCAATAACTCTGGAATTCCTAGACGGATTTTCAAATTACTTGGCACAAGTGCTCACCACAATAAGACGATGTGTCTAGAACAAATCCAGGTATGTGGCCCAAAGGTCAAGGTCACACTTAGAGGTCAAAGGTCAAATTGTGTCAGACAATAACTCTGGCATTTCTGGACGGATTTTCAAATAACTTGTTTTAAATTATTTATTTTTTTTTTCCATTTATTTCTTTATCTTTTTGTGATTTTTTTGCGAATTATTTTTTTTAATTTTTAATTTATTTATTTTTTTATATTTTTTAAAAAAAAAAATTGTTGAATATTTTTTATCTTTCAATAATGTGTTGTTTTTTTAAATATATATATATTTTTTTAATATTTTTTTTTTAATTGTTTTTAAATATATCTGTTCGTTTCATATTGCCCCAAGGTCAAGGTCACACTTACAGGTCACTTCGGGGGTATTTGTCACTTACTGTGACATTTCTTGTTTTTATTCTTGAATACATGCTCTTTTCTTTACTTAACATAGCCCAGAACGTTGGACGCTCTCGTCTGTAACTATTCCTCAAATGTACACTCCTTTATACAATTCCTATATCTATCCTAGTGTGAAACATTATACATTTTTCCCGATTATGACATCTATCCTAGCGTGAAACATTATACATTTTCCCGATTATGACATCTATCCTAGCGTGAAACAGTATACATTTTTCCCGATTATGACATCTATCCTAGCGTGAAACATTGCACATTTTTCCCGATTATGACATCTATCCTAGCGTGAAACATTATACATTTTTTTCCGATTATGACGCTGAGCTATATAAGAGTATAACAACCAGTATCAACTTTTAAATTATTTGGTTGAAACATATTGTATTTCACATGCTTGTTACAACATAATATGTGTACACAATAGAAGAAAAATAATTAGAACGAAAGTAAGACACTTATGGTGTTGTTCTTCTACTTATTTAAGCTTGTTCTAAATGTGCAGATGCCTTGTATCATTTTAGATTCATGTTAACGTGAATTGTGTATGCAAATATACATGTATATGTACATGTTGTAGTATTGCCATTGTTTTAAAATATACTTTCATAACTTACTAGAATGCCAATCTGGTCGGTATGGGGATAAATGTGTCCAAACATGTAGTCGACATTGCAAACAAGGACACGATTACTGCAGCCATATTGATGGTACATGTCATAATCTGTGCACGGCTGGCTGGATGGGAGTACTCTGTGACCATTATATATAACCACTATATATGCATTTATTGCATACACATTTACAATCTCTGTTTACTATCAATGTAACAGGAAACGTCAATAGTCGCTCATATTGACGTGTAGTAAAGTCATGTTGGGTGTGTAATGTATACTCGTTCGTGTTTTATGCAATTTTCTGTTCATGTCAAAGAAAGTATGTCACGTGGTGTAAAATTAATGTTGATTTCATGGTGAAAATTCCCAAGACGTAACGATAATATGTTTGTTTCAAATAACGTTTTTGGTGAAAATTGAATATTACGACCTATTTTATTGTTCTAATTTAAAAATGCGTATCCAATAAAAAGGTCGTTAGATTTATATTGGGATATATATTGGGACATTTGCTTGAGTTCTTTCACGCATAAATATTGCACTCCTTAAGTCGCGCAATATTAATACGCGTAAGAACGCAAGCAAATATCCCAATAGAAATTTAATAACCTATACATATTGACATGATCGTTTATGTGTTTTATTGCCTATTAATGTTGCCTTGTTTGTTAGAGAAAATAACCAGGCGTGGATATTTTAATTTACACTGAGCCGTTTTATTTGGTGACAATATGGTAAGAGTGAGGTTTGGTGTACCCTAGAACCTTGTTTAAACTCTAGTGACCTTTTTGGCCACTGACAGTACTTGGGCGGTAGCCCTATTGTCAATCCTTTTATGTTTGTAGTGTCATATCTTGCCTTTTATTTATCATTGTAATTAGCGTGTGTTTCTATATGTGCTTTGATGGAGTGTGTCCTTGAATGCTACATTTCCATTTCGATTGTTATATCTACTTAATTAAGGATTGTTTTTAATTGTTTCTGATGTTGTGTAAACCGGTTCTAGGGTGCACACACCTCACACTTACCCTACTGTCATCCCATTAAAACAGGACAGTGTAAATAAAGAAATCCCCGCCATGACATAATCTCTAACCAACAAGGCAGAATCAATAGGCAATATAAGTCAAACACAAATATGCTCGTGTAAATATAATACAAAAAACAATAGCCTAGAAAGACACAATGAAGGTACTCAGTGACTTGGCAGAAGCCAGAGCAGTAAGAGAACAAACATTAAGAACGCGACAAGAAAGATCATGGACAAACATCAAACGCCACCGTCCCAATGAGCGTTAGGTAGGCGTCATCATAGGGTCCACAGCCTGTAAAACCGTGTTACGAAGTGAAGCGGTTTTATACAAAATGTGTGATCCATCGTTCGTTGGCGTGTTATGCACTACATTGAACAATAATTTCCTTAAGCACCAAAAAGGAGTAATAACATGCATCCCAAAAAGCGATAAAGGCAAACTATTACTAAAAAATTGGAGATACATATTTCTGCGCAATACCACATATAAATTTAGCAAACAGAATAAAAACAAATTGCCATCAATTATTGATCCAGATCAGACAGGTTTTATTTCTGACGTTATGTGGGTGAAACAACAAGAACTAAATATGACCTTCTTCATTTTGCAGAAAAAAAGAATATTGTGGGATTGTTGCATATTTTAGATTTTGAAAAAGCTTTTGACTACCTCTCAAGGTCTTTTATTCACAGAGTTCTGTTTGTTTTTTGTTTGTGTAGCAAGTGCTGAAATACTGGCCCTCCTAATTAGAACAAATACAACCAGTAAAGGTATACTGGTAGACGGTACGGAGTTATTGGTAAATCAATATGCAGACGACACTAGTCTCACATTAGATGGCTCTGAAAAGTCATTCAACCATACGTTGTTGGTTTTAACATTTTACGCAAAAATGTATGGTCTTAAATCAACATTGAGGAAACAATAGTTATCTTGTTTGGAGCAAGAAAGGGAAGTAATGCTATATTATACCCATAGGCTAAGTTAAATTGGAACCAAGGCAATTTCTGGGAATCATCTTTTCAACGAAATTGGGGGATATGATATCTTTAAATTATAATAATAAGATTAAAGAAATCGAAGAACTTATATATAGATGGACAATAAGAAAGCTCACCCCATCAAAACTAATTATCAAACAGTTAAACTCGTTAATTTATGAATATATATATATGGAATAGTACAGTTGATAAAATAAAAATAGATGTCGTAAATCAGCCTTATGATGAAGTAGGACTACATATGTTAAATAAAGAATGTTTTATGAAAGCCCTGAAGGTCACGTGGATAAAAAGTCAAAACATGTTAATAAAAAGTGGTGCCACCTTTTTGAAACTGTGTAACCCTTGGCAAAGGCACATGCCAAATTTGGGCATAATTTTATAGACAACAACCTAAACAAGATAGACAATCCATTTTGGAATGATGTATGTAGTTCATGGAGCCACCTAAAAACAGACTTGCTCCAAATTCATAGAATGAAATATTGATGGAACCAGTTTTTCTCAATGATACAATTAAGACTGGAAGGCATTGTTTATATAGTAAACGTTATATAGATAGGTATATTGTTTTTGTCAATGATTTTGTAGATTAAAATGGTGACTTTCTGTCTTTTGACTTGTTTTAAGAAAAATACGGAATGGGGATACTTTTCGAACTTTATTGAATATGAACGGGTAAAAAGGAAAATAAAAAATAACAGTTTAGAAATCACAAAAGATAAATGCAAAATAGTTGGCACATTCAAAACTAAGTCTTGTATATAATTAAGAAAGATGACAAGGGGTGCACACATATTTACAAAACTCTGAAGAGAAAAAGAACTGAACCTAAAGCAATACTGGAATCAATGAAATCAAGAAATTGATAAAAAAAAGAGCAAAGAAGAATCGATATTTTCAATACCTTTTAACATAACAAAAAACACATTACTCTTTGGTTACAGATAAGATTATTACATCGTATTTTAGCAACTATGAATATAATTAATAATGACAAGTGTTATTTTATTAATGAAGACACGGAATAATGAATAATTTATTCTGGCTCTGTCGAAATGTGCAGTCATTTTGGAATAGAGTTTGCGACAGACTTAAAGAGGGGTGCCATCATCTTCATAATTTAACATTAAACATAAGTACAATTATATTTGGATATATATATATATATATTGCTCTTGATAATACTCTTAATTATCTTATTCTAAGCCAAGAAATATATTTATGACAGTAGAATAGATGGGAGATCACCGTGTTTACTATAATAACACAGAAAAAGTAATAGTCTTCAGAAAAAATTATATTGACAGATTTAATGAAACACGGCAAACTAGATTATTAGAATAAGGGTCTTTTAAAATCAATGGATGTTTATTGTTCCGCCGATTTGTTTTTCTAAACAGTCTGTTTCAAATAAAAGCAATCTTATATATAGTTCGTCCGAAGGTTGTCTGTCCTTGGTAGTTCACAAATGTTTCTCCCTATATATATGCTCAGTATGTCATTGTGTGCACGTGTGTGTATAAAAGAAGGGAAACAATCCAGTTTTTTTTTAAATATTGACTAAATTTAACATGAAGTATCTCCCATTCTTTTATATGCATAGCATATAGTTGTGGCAACAACAGGAATAGAAAACAACGTTCTCCATCTGTGTTAATGTATGTTTATTATGGTATACGCTAGTCAAATATAAATAATTTTACCACAATGAGACATAAAACTTTCGTTGGTTCGGTGTTTTTGTGTTTGTTTGATTGTTTGTTTTTTATGCATGAAAAAAACTCGATTCGATAAATAGAGGAACTTGTACGTTTCCTTCTTGTGTAAACATTTATTTGGCTGGAATGAATACGTAGTTTCATAGACATGATGGATATATTACTGTTTATTGCAATTGCTAATTATTGTACGGTACTACGGGGGATGATTCTCCGACCCCCATGTACCTTTGACGGGGAAGATAAATGGACCGTCCTTGTTTTTAAAGATGGCCTAAATAACATAATAATAATAATAATTTCCTTATATGCAAGTGTTGGTCGAAAAGATCACCTAAAAGTGTGCAATGTTACTTAAGTTAAATTTGGATATGCTATTGTTTGCACATTTTATTTCGCCATAATGTGTTTAGTTTTAGGGTCAATTTTTATTATGTGTGAGTAATTGAACAATAACTTTTAATTTTTTTGCTACATTTTGAAGTATAACTTATCATATCACAATTAATAAATAGTTCTGACATATTTTTTAAATGTGAATAATATTGAAAGTCGGAAAGGAATATGCAACATTGCAAATATTCTGGATTATAAATCTTCACCGAGTGCTTCGCTTTGCATTAGATTGATGCACATGATATTGCGCCATAATTTGTTTATTTGAGGGTCAATTCTTATTATTTGACATTATGATAATATATATTTTCAATTTTAGCGACAATATCAAATGATTTATAACACGTAAATAACGGTAAATGACAGTTCAAAAATTGTGTAAATCCATGACCAGGGTATATTTAATATTTTGGCGTGTAAATGTGTATATTGTATTAGCCTTCAAACAAATCAACATCCCATGTATTGTTCCTCTTTATAGCTTCATTTTGCTTGTGTAGCTCTACGTTTGTTACGTCCTCCTCAGAGAGCTTCTTTAATATGTGCCTGTTGAGGTTCGGCATTGTCCTGTATATCTGTATTGATATTTTTTAAATCTATTATCTACATTCTTTTTAATTTGTTTCAATTGGAATAATAAATATTTCCTAGCTGTTATGTATGAGTTAATTATTTTGCATTCTGGACAAAATTAAAATTAAGTCCTTACTACTATTCAGGCTATGAATGCTTTGACAATTATTACACGTGCATACAAGCCAGAAAAAGCATCTAATCTTGTAATAAAGTTAGTCAAAGAAATAACCCAGGTCTTTATGCTGCACTTGCTTTCTATTGATAAATTGATTATAATTTTCACAATATATTAAATTGCAGGAGTTTTTCATGAAATAATGTGCAGTGCAGGAGTCAGTATAATAAACCAATTGGCTATATATCATGATGCACTAGTGTAATAATATACAAATAAAGGCCGAATGATCGCTCAGTACAATCATCTTGTCGTGCTTTCGTAACCGTTTAAAATGCTGCTTTACGGAAATCCGCAAGGCAGTTCAGTAATTTGTTGTCGTGCACTTGAATTACTAGAGCACAATCCGAGTGATGAGAAAGTACCTTATCGTCAATCAAAAAAGTTAGTCGCAATTTGGACATAAACGAAAATACAGAGCTACCAAAAATCTTGAACGACTTCTTTTCTTTGCGGTTTGTTTGCAAAATTCAGGCATCCTCTGTAGCTCAGTGGATAAAACCTTGAGCTTTAGAGCTGCAGAGCTCTGCCCTGCGTGGGTTTTATCATTAAGACATGTCAGTTGGGAAACTTCATCCTTTACCATCATCTGCCTCTGAGGTTGCTGTCCCAAGATAACATAATAAAATATTTTATCAGACGTAAATACCTATTTGATTAGTCTAAACTATTGCAAAAGATGAATTTACTGAATAATTTTACTATCACTTTCAATTGTTATATCTGGTTGTGTCATGGAAACCGGCTCCAGGATGGGCTGTTGTATTTCAACCGCCCACCCCACCTCAACCCCATCTCCAACCCAAAAAAAAATTTGTTTTTAATATTTGGCAGTGCCTGGCCAACTGACTCTCCCTCAAATTTGCCAGAGGTAACTTGGCACATTAATTCATTGTAGGTCGGATCCCACATCTTCTAATAGAAAATCTCACGGCAAGGTGATGGCAAACAAGACATAATTTTCTAGAAACAGACCGTTCGTTCATGCCAGTTTGACACTTCGCATATGAACAGGCGAACTTTCTTGGAATGCTTTTTATGAAATAAAACAAAATCTCATTCAAACGTTAAATTCTGGCGTTCATATGCTTCATAAAATGTTTTTTAAAATGTTTACCCGTGGTTTAGAATTAAACAATACTGATCAGAAAGATCAGAAAGCATCCTTTTCGAGCTCGATAACAGTAGAGGGTTGTGGTTATAATATTAACTTATACATCTTATGTCGTTACATAATACTGCAGAATTTAAAGGTTGTATGTATGTAACAGCCTCACGTTGTGCAATTATAACACTTTATAATTACTGTAGAAAACAATGTACATTTCAAGAAGCTAATATCTAGGGTAAATAAGTCAATTTGTAAGTAGAGTAAATAGGTCATAGCTGATAATCTTCTGTATACGCAGTTTGTAGATTTTAATAATTATTATTTAGAATGTGACCCTGGAAGGTATGGGGATAACTGTGCTGGAAGTTGCAATGAAAATTGTCTCATTACTAACGACTGTAGGAATACTGATGGTCACTGTCGTGACTGTAAGGCGGGATGGAAAGGAGACACATGTGAACAAGGCTAGTTGTTTTTTCATCAATTCATACATCTGGAATATTGTATTTGATATTATAGTAATTTCACAATATAATAGTAACAATCTGGCTGGATCCGCACGATATGTATCTATATGATACAGCTTTTACATCAACATTACCTACCTCTTCTTGCAATGTGCACGACGTGTAGATTGTTGAGGCTACTGTACACAGGGTTATCAGACGTAATATAGCTTGCTTATTATGAAATTTAATAGGTTATACTACTATCATAAACACTATATTTAATGTTAATAATGTTACGTATATTTACGATGTATACAATAAAGCGATTTGCATCATATAAACTTTCAATTTCTAGAATGTGAAGAAAGGGAATGGGGTGAAAATTGTACCAAAGTGTGTGGCGCATGCTCAGAGGGCTCCACGTGTGATAGGATATCTGGAGTTTGTAGTTACGGATGTATGCCTGGTTATAACACTACAGACATGTGTACCGCAGGTACGTTGTTATTGAAGCACTTTTTGATTTAGTTTAGTTATAATCAAGGAACGTTTATAATGGCAAGCATATTATCTAGTAGCAACAGTTGGTAGTCCCTTGGTTAACAATACTAATGCAATGTTATAATTGTCTTGTATGTTGAATTAAATATAATCGTTATTTTACGTAACCGACAACGTGTATGTTTGGCAGTACTTTTAAACTCGTATAATTGTGTTACAACCATTGGTTATAAAGGGCTTGTCAATTAAAATGCAACCGGCCATGATATGTTAATATGGGTTGAAATATGAACATAATAGCAATATATGAACTAAAGAAAAAGTATAACTTAAACTTAAGTATTAAAAGTATTGCTTCAATTGTGCGTAACTATTTTGGTTAAGTTCTGAAATAATGCGCATCGTTTGACGTTATTATACGGGTATATGATATTTTTACGACAAGCGCGTTTATGCATCGATCGGTATGGTTATTTTGTGTGAAACGCGGATGTATTTAAACAAGTTATATTAACAGGTTACTAATTCCATTGTTTCTACACTTTTAATTACAGAATGTGAAGAAGGTATGCATGGTATAAATTGCACACAAACATGCGGCAATTGCCATGGTGGTGTAACAAATTGTAAAAAATCCACCGGCGCATGTCTCCTGGGATGCATGGAAGGTTTCGATGGTGCCACCTGCCATTCTGGTAGGTTTACGTATAACGTAATCTTAACGTCTGGAAAAACAATAACTTTATAGTTAATTATTTTAATCTTATTATTTTGCAATTATTCGTTGATACATACGTTCAAACATCGTTTGAAAATACAATCTAAATTTTAAAAATAAATATAAACACATATCAATTCATATAAATAAAACTCATACTATTGTTTTTAGATAGCATTGTTTTTCTTAACTTCTGTTATTAAAATAGTGTGTAATGTTGCATTAATATTTCTAAAAGCATCAAGAAGAATAGATTGTATATTAAAGGGACGGTAGGCGATCTAAAATGACTGTTAATTCAAATCCAAACACAACCATCATAATGCGTTTCTGTTTCATATATCGTTATTATAACAACTGTGTAAAACTGTTAGCAATATGAATCCCATATAAATTAATATTTATAACTTAGCAAATCAACATAATCCAGCTGAGCCGTCGAGTTTTCCAGACCATCAGTATTCATAAAGTTAACAATAAATATTTTAAAATTCGAAGGTAGCATGCGGCTTAGTTGAACGCATTTACACATGCCATATGAAGTCGAAGTGCATTATGACGGGTTTCATTCCTATTTTGATTGACAAATCTCTTTCAAATCCCCACCCCCAGTCCCTTTAATAAAGAGTTTTACGTACTATTAAATAAATATATGTATCAGTATTTGTTTTACAGCATGTAACACGTTCAGAAAATACACATGTTTAAAATGATTTGGCATTCAAGAACCTTTTTAGGTTTAATTGTGCTTGCGTATTTTCTAAGCGTAAGTAATTTTTCTTCAGATTATTTATTAATTTAAATGTTCACTTTGCATAACACATACTATAAATAAATGCTGTAGCAATAGAATGTTATGCTTTGTGAAACACATACTTTGGTTATCGGTGAATCGTTCTTGTCATTGTTATCCCCCTTTCAAACGCGCATGAAAACAGTTCTTTCCAATGGCAGTAAAATGGCAGCTCACATTGATGGTTATTGTTGAATTATATTGGTATATATCATTTTAGACTCTAAACATACCGTGATATGTTTTATTATTACAGAGACACATGTGCCTGAATCCACGGCAGCAGTAGTAACAGGTGTTATTGTCGCTGTCGTGATGTATTTTATCATTACAAAGTTACCTGTGTCAGAATCCACGGCAGCAAAAGCAGCAAGTGGTATTGTGGCTATTATGATATAGTTTATCATTACAGAGACACATGTGTTAGAATCAACGGCAGCAGTAGCAACAAGTGTCATTGTGGCTGTAATAATATGGTTTATCATTACAGAGGCACCTGTGCCAGAATCTACGGCAGCAATAGCAGCAGGTGTTATTGTGGCTGTCATACTTGTTGTTGCTGGTGTTATATTTGCTGTGTTTTTCATAAGACGCGGACAACGAAATATGGGGTAATCTATAAACCATATGGAAATATCAGTTCAATTGGCTTTTCATGAATGAGCATTGGCGAATCTATATTAACTCTGATAAAATTGCTTGTTTTTAATAAAAACTTTGTTAAAATGTGCACTTTTAATCAAATACATCTATTGGAAAACTATTTAGCTTTAATTGTGTGGATTGTTATAATATAGAAAACAAGAACACAGTGTGAGAACATGTTTGTGTAGTGTAGTTGTTTTCAATATATTATAGACAAAAAGAACTTGCTGTGAACACGTTCGAGTTAGATCAAACTGACAGCACCCCTGGCGACAACAACACAACCGAAAGTGTACGATCAAAGCCGAACGACAGGAATAACATATACATGAATTCTGAAGCAATTCGGTCCCATAAGAACGCACCAGGTATACATCATATGTATTATAATGCTTGAGATATTTTCATATATATCTATGTACATATTTTTCATTAAAATTAGATATAAAAAGAAATTCAGAAATTATTCCATTTACATATGTTAAACCAAGGTGTGTGAAAGAAAAAACGGCCGCTAATAACGAATATAGTGCATTTACGATATCACATCGGTAACAAATATTTAAAGTTTGATACATTTTGATAAAAAGGTTTTTATTATATGTCTATGGGTAAATGATCAGGATTTCTCAGTGAAATATAATTCATAATCACTAAGTATTAATAACTAACTCCGAACACAATAAACTATCTGTGACGTTGAGTCATGACGTCAGTAAAGTGTTGTTAACGTCGACGTCATAAATATAGAACGTTCAACAAAGCGAAACATTTCGGTTAAATAATATTTAAAATGTAATAAATAGATTAGTTTACTGCTGGGTTCGATTATAAGGGAATCCTTCACTCGATAGTAGGAACGTTCTTTTTTTCACTCTCTCGCATCCGCTTGTTGTGAAAAAAACCAACTACATGACTACTATGTCGTGAAGGATTTCTCTATAATCGATCACAGCAGTTAAAAATTCTAGTTAACAATAGTCTTATTATACTTTATTTTTTACTGGTAAAATCTGCCATTGTACATGTTGTATACTGTAGTAGTGTTTCTGATGACGAAACACATATTGGTGGTAGGTAGTACATATATTTGTACATGTCCATACAATATTCTTGTTTTAGCTTCTTGAGTTATCAACATCCAAAGTCTCCCTTTATGCAACCATATACATGACATAACATTTTATTCAGCATTAAACCAAGATACAAACTGTTTGCAAGCTTTACTTATTTCATTTTTTATTTGCAAATACAGTTTGTGAATCATGCTTATCAGCAGAAAATATCAATGATAGCCATACCTCTTTAGTTTAATCAAATATTGTAAAAAAAAATGTGGCAGATAGTATATAATATAATACGTGGATAGTATTTCAAAACAAACTTTGACAAGTTCCATACAATCTCTGTGAAACGTGTCAAAACTTTTATCAAAAGAGGTTTGATCCTATTATTTTGCAACGCTCTGCATTGAGAGTGGTTGACCCATGTGCAGTTCGCTACTATGCTTTCCTCTTTGATTGTGAGATGACCGAACATATTGTAGACCCTATGATGATGTTTACCTAAATCCTGAAAGGATGGTAACGATTGATATTTGTCTTCAATCTTGTCTTGTCGTGTCCCGAATAATTTCTTCTCTCGTTGCTCTGGTTTCTGCAAAGTCTGCAAATTAGGTACTTGCTTTGTGGTCTCTATGCTTTCATATATACATAATTATCTTTGTGTCATACTTATATTGCCTATTAATGATACATAGTTTGTTAGAGGTTATAACCTGGCACGGATTTCTCGATTTCCACGGTCCCGTTTTATTGTGATGACATTAGGGTGAGAGGGAGGTTTAGTGCACCATAGATCCTGGTTAAAACATCCAGCAGACATTTTGCCACTGACCGTTCCAATGCGGTAGTCCTATTCGCGGACATTTTGCCACCGACCGTTCCAATGCGGTGTCCTATTCGCGGACATTTTGCCACCGACCGTTCCAATGCGGTGTCCTATTCGCGGACATTTTGCCACTGACCGTTCCAATGCGGTAGTCCTATTCGTGGACATTTTGCCACTGACCGTTCCAATGCGGTGTCCTATTCGCGGACATTTTGCCACTGACCGTTCCAAGGTGGTAGTCCTATTCGCGGACATTTTGCCACTGACCGTTCCAATGCGGTAGTCCTATTCGTGGACATTTTGCCACTGACCGTTCCAATGCGGTGTCCTATTCGCGGACATTTTGCCACTGACCGTTCCAATGCGGTAGTCCTATTCGTGGACATTTTGCCACTGACCGTTCCAATGCGGTGTCCTATTCGCGGACATTTTGCCACTGACCGTTCCAAGGTGGTAGTCCTATTCGCGGACATTTTGCCACTGACCGTTCCAATGCGGTAGTCCTATTCGTGGACATTTTGCCACTGACCGTTCCAATGCGGTGTCCTATTCGCGGACATTTTGCCACTGACCGTTCCAAGGTGGTAGTCCTATTCGTGGACATTTTGCCACTGACCGTTCCAAGGCGGTAGTCCTATTTGCGGACATTTTGCCACTGACCGTTCCAAGGCGGTAGTCCTATTTGCGGACATTTTGCCATTGACCGTTCCAAGGCGGTAGTCTTATTCGTGGACATTTTGCCACTGACCGTTCCAAGGCGGTAGTCCTATTCGCGGACATTTTGCCATTGACCGTTCCAAGGCGGTAGTCTTATTCGCGGACATCTTGCCACTGACCGTTCCAAGGCGGTAGTCCTATTCGCGGACATTTTGCCATTGACCGTTCCAAGGCGGTAGTCCTATTTTCAACCTGTTTATGTTTGTGATGTCACATACCTTGCCTCTTATTTATTATGTTATCGATGCGTGATTTTGGTTGACTGTAGTCCTTGAATGCTACATTTCTTGTTCGCATTTTATATCTCTTTTAGATGGAATCTAGAATAATGTATAAATTTACCAAATTTTTCCAACAATTCTTTAGTTATCATTGGAATGCGTTAAAAAAATTTATATGTGTTTCATGTTGGTTATCAAAACGGTGTTTGAAATACATGCTACGCTTTTCAACTGACATAAGCGATATATAATTCTTTATTTTGCGTTAGGCAATTTATTGTCTTAAGATAATTCAATTGCCTGTGCACTAATAATGAAAAGTGGAGTATCTTGTAAATATTGTGCTCTTTAACAATCATAAACTACATAACACATTGCATTTCATTCTGAACAGCTGTCGTTAAGAAAAAGCCAACAACTGGAACAAATACAAACAAGCCACCAATGACAGTAAAGACCACTAAACCGCAAGGCGATGCTCCTAAGCACGCTATTTGGCTGACCAATCTGAAGGAGTACATCAGAAGCAGCACCTTGAAGGAAAATCATTTTGCCAACGAATTCAAAGTAAATATACATTTAAGATTGCAAGGCTTTAAGATGAACAATCGTAACTTACAAAGAATTTATTATTTAAACGTCAATAGCTTAACAGACAATGCACACATGGATGAACATAAACGTTACGCATGTCTGCACCATAAGTTAAGATTCGTTATTGAAACGGTTACAGTTGCAAATCCATAGAGACACAATACCAATGGACGTGTAACGTTTTTAATGTGGTTCAATATATGTTTATTTCGCCCATTGTTTTCTCGTTTATGGCAAAGCGTTTTGTTAGAAACTGGTTCCATACGCCGCTGGCAATGGAATACCTCATTGAAGGTTACATGTTCACCGTCATATGCATACCATCTTCGGGATGGCTAACATGTTTGTGCTATAGACATTTTAAATAATGTTCTGCTCAACCCAGGACTAGAGGGCATGAACGGTAGCAAGCACTTTTCACTACCGTTCATGAACAATCAAACCGAGACTGTAATGTGTTTTGTACTAATCGTGTTCGGCGATTTCCAAACTTCTCCTTTCATACTTTTTTATATTATATATACATTATATGCAAGTGCGTTTGTCAAAACCTCATCAACTATGATGATGATTTTCCAAAAATCAGTTTAACAGTTATTCACTTCTTACTAACATAAACAATATATACTATTGCTTGGGATGCGCTTATTTGAGCATAATATTAGTATGTACCGCAGGAATACGGTAACCTTGTGTTTGAAATTAATTTGAGAAATAGAAATCCTACAGCTAACGTATGTATTGAATACAGATTTACTTATAACAGATATGATAATTTAATCTTTCTCGCTTGTGCTAAGAAAAACTCCATAATCTTAAAATGCGTGCGTTTATTTGTAGGCCTCAAATATTTGGATAAACGTTTCAAAATGTCTTAATTTGGATGTTTCAAAACATTTAGCTCGAAAAAAACATGTTGAAAAGCAAAGCATACGTTGAATGAAGGATACGTTTTATGGTACAGACATTTCATGTATTAAAACAACAAAATAATGTAATCTTATTATCATGATGCTTGATGTTTTATTTAATTTATGTATTTAAAATTTTAAAATCTACACAAATTGCTAATTTATATAATGGGTACTGTCCTAATTATGTCTGAAAATGTCTAAAATAGTTTATGTTCAAACATGCCCAAAATAATAGCTTGTGATGGTGTGGTATATGTTTTAACTACATGTACGAATGGTATTTTCTATTTATATACTAACTATGTGTCCTATATTTTAATTTTGTTACTCATAATCTAGTGCCAATTCATTATATTTACATTCACTTGATACTTTCGTTTAAAGAACACAGCGTCTAAATTTGAAAAAAACGTCACTTTTCGGTAGGCGGAGCTAAATGTATCCGGGGTACCCGCTAAATAGAAAATGCTCATTCGTGGCCTGAAAATACACTGACGATATGTATCTGTATTGCACTTATTTATCATTATTTGTCCTTATTTGCATTACCAACCTCCCAAGGCACATTATTTATTATACTATAACAACGGGAAAATCATGTTAATAATGTAAACATAAGAATTGATTCGCACATTTTCGGCGTTTGTGTGGTTTTTAAGGCCGATAGTGAAAGGCAAATTTACCAAAGGCGCTAATAGTAGGTATAAAAGCCGAACAGGAATTGTAGTTTTCACAGAACACATTAAACCAAATGCACGTATTAAAACAAACAACATTAACCATGTTAATAATAAAAAAGCCATGTGATATCACAAGCAGGTTTACAATAAGGCTACCGCCTTGCAAAAGTCAGTCGCCACTAGGGGTTTAAACCAAGTTCTAGGGTGCACCATACCGCATTATTGTCGAAATTATATAAATCGATTCTTAAATGATAGCTAATGGCTTCGTTTTTCTTTAAGGCAATACCCTACGGATTAGTCCATCCGACAACCGTTGCTACAAAACCTACAAACAGACCAAAGAACAGATATAAGGACATGTATGCTTGTAAGTTTTTCACTGTCTTTGTCGTTGGTGTCATTTAATAATATTCAGTTATTGCTCATTTAATAACGGAATATCTCCGACGTAAGCTGTTCTATAATCTATATTTAAATACATTATTCCAGATGATCACTCGAGAGTTGTGTTGCGGACTTTAACAGGACAGCCAGACTCAGATTATATCAATGCCAGCTTCATCAATGTAAATAGCCAGTTTTATCAGTCAACACTTGTTAATATCTTCTATATTACCGCAGTGTAATTATACTAAATTACCTTCGTACTTTAGCTGTGTATACCAACGTTGTAATAGACACTAAACTGTGTTTTCAATATATTGTTTCAAAATAGTACTAGTAATAAACTTTGCAATGTGTTTTGATGATATGAGTTTTAATGAAACGTGTAATGATGCATTAATATGAGTTTTTCATCTGTTATACTTAGCTGAATAATTTATCACATGAACTTTTCAGGGTCACAGGATGAGGAAAGCTTACATTGCAGCCCAAGGTATGATAATGGAATACTTTAGGAATAGCGAGTACTTCTGAATGCAACACTAGACACTAGTATAATAATAAAACGTCACTGCTTCCATTACGGCCATATGTAAGTTCCGGAATCAGCAAGGTTTTCCATGTGTGTATCCTTTATCTTACACTATATCACTGAGTAAATACCTCGCATACCGTGGAGCAAACCCTTATCAAATAAAATTAATGCAAAAATAAAAACATTTTCATAGGCCGGATTAATTCAGTCTTGATTAAGTAAACGTTAAATAAACATTTGACAGTTTGATAACTTTTCCAAATCAATTCCATCTTTAAAGCAAGCGTTGCTAGGTTATGTAATGTCATCATAAAGCTCCTCTATCCAGGAGAAAAATATATACAAAACAAATTAGTAAGATGTTGTGCATAAATTGATCTGATGTTGAGCACATTCGATAATGAAAAACCATTTTGTTTTGATGGGCAAATATTTGGCAATATTAGCGCCTGAAGAGTTGTATTAAACCCACGTTGTTGAAAAAAAACAGGGTATATTAAAATCGCCTCCGTTTGTCCGTCTGTCTGTCCGTCCGTCTGTCCGTTACCGCATCTCCTCCTAAACCGCTGAACTGAATTCAATCAAACTTAGGGTATGACATCGCCATATGATGATGGCGTGCATGAGCACTATTATTTTTGACTCCGAGCCCAGGGGCCCTCAGGGGGTCAATAAGTCAAATAAACTAAAAATTCAATTACACTGTAATTGTTTTCGTATTTTTGCACATAACTTGGTATATGTAACCGTCTATAATATAACATATCAAACGATTTTTATAGCAAACTCAAACGTCTGACCTGGGGCCCAGGGTGGGTGGGGCGGGCGTGATTTGGGGTCCTTTTTCTTTCCTTTTTTTTTTGTAATTATGTCTCAAATGAAACATTATGATGATGGCTCTGCACACAGGGTCCCTTAGGGGGGTCAAAATGTCAAATACACTTTTTTAAAAAATGAAATTACCCTGTCGTTTTTCCATATTCTTGCACATAACTTGGTGTATGTAAACGTCTATAAAAGATAAGCAACATATTAAATGATTATATTATATTCCACTCTTTGTTTAATGTGACGTCATCCGGTCCATAAAGTTGCATATTGACCGGGCGCCCGGTCCGATAGCTATATTAACGGACGTGTGAGAAAAACGACGTCAAAATAAATCATAAAACGTATTGATTTAATTTGTTGGTCAGATTCTGTATAATATAACAAATAATGTATGGTGCTTCGGTCCTTATGAAGTTTATGGACTGGGCAGTCAGACCTAGAATGTTATATGGACCGAAGCTCAGCTTCGCTTCGGTCCATATAACATTCTAGGTCTGACTGCCCAGTCCATAAACTTGCATATGGACCTCAGCACCATACATTATCTGTTAATTATTATTTTTACTATATCGAACTCGGACCGTCTGCACGGGGGCCCAGTGGGGGGAGGGGGGTTGGGTGTGGGGGAGATTTGGATTTTTTTTTATAATTATGTCTCAAATGAAACATGATGATGGGATTACACTGTATACATTTGTTTTCTCCTATGTTATAGTTGGGCCCGGAGGAAGGGGCATCAAATACACTAATAATGCAATTACGGTGTCATTTTTTCATACTTTTGCACATTCATTGGTATAATAGTCATCTAATAAAGAGATAAACAGCATATCAAATGATTTATTGTATAAAACTCGGACATCTTCCCTGGGGGTTCGGATTGGAGGGGGTGGATGGTTGGTGGAGGATAACAGGGGGTCAATTTATTTAAAAATTATTTCTCAAATGAACATTTTGATGAAGGGAGTACATTGATTTATATACTGTGGGGCTGTGTGTGTGGGGGGTGGTGTGGGGGTAGGGTGTGAGTGGGCTGGGGGGAAGTGACCTGTGTGAATAGAACGTGTGTATTTTACGTCTAATCGTTCTAGTGTTGCTTTGTTGTTGTTGTTGTTGCTGCTGTTGTTGTTGTTGTTGTCATTGTTTGTTCGTTTCTTTGTTCAGAAAATATGCATACGCAGTTACGCACACGTTATGAGTGTTGTTACAAATAAATCCTTATTAAACTTTGAAGATACATAATGTATTCTTCCCATATTAGTTGATGTAATTATATGCATTTGTTAAAATACTGTATTTGTCATAACTTTAGCACCAACATCTAACAACATCGATGATTTCTGGAGAATGATATGGGAAAAGGAGGTCACCAAAATTGTCATGGTGACCAACCTAAATGAAGAGGGAAAGGTATTCCATTATATCATGCAATACTATAAAACACACATTAATAATTTTGAACATGAGAAATGAAATTCCGATGAATTCTTATATTAGAGAACCCATGTCCTGGTAAACATAGTTCGATTGTTAAGATAAACACTGTGTTGCATATTATATCAGGTGTTATAGTGCCTCATATTTTAACTATAATAAATTCTGAAAAGGTGATTCCTTGGAAGCAACAAACACAAACAAGAGAGAAAGGTAGCAGACTCGGGTTTATTGAATCTGTTCATGAGAGGTAATTATAAGATGTAACCTCGCATGCCTCTTAGTACCTATAATGCATTAATTAGTAAATATGTAATATAGAATGTTATTTATTAATACATGAAACTATTTATGACGATCAATATAAAGTAATAATGTTTTTCTTTCGTTAAGGCAAAATGTCTCCAATACTGGAAAAATGAAGAGCTGTCCAGTTTCGGATCCATCTCTGTAACAGTTGAATCAGAAGAAGTGTTTGCAGAGTTCACAATCAGAAGGTTTACTGTTAAATCCGTGAGTTGAACTACGCCTTTATCGTGTACATTATAACACGAATTATAGTTTTAATTGGAATATAGGACCTAATTTGTAGACGTCGATTGTAATATGACTGTTAGATAAACTGTATGTTAGTTAAATGTTAGTATTAATTTAAGTTCGTGTATTTTTGGTATTGTGGTTTGCAAAACACAGTACGACACATTCTTACTCAAAAAAAAATTCATATGTAAAATATGGTGGTTGAGATTAGTAATTTGACGCATATATTAGTACAATATATTTGAAATAAGGGAAATAATATGTAATATATAGAAACAAATAGGTCTAGTTCAGAACTTGTGTTTTCTGTTTTCAAAACACAATATTTAAAAAAGAATTTATTAGAAAAGTCAATGTCGGGGCCTTTTATTATCTTATGCATATAAAAAAGAAAGGCGAGGTTCTGCCGTGCCGAGCCTAATAAGCTGTATAGTAATACGCAGTGGCACAGACTTCTATTTATCAAATATATTATCCATATCAGATCTAAAATATCCTACAGTTTGATAAATAAACCTGTATCACGCACTTTGTGATATTGCCTCAGGTCTCTGAAAACAAACAGAGAAATGTGACCCAGTATCACTTTACGGTGTGGCCAGATAAAAGCACACCAAAAGGACTTACAAGTTTGGTACAGTTTTGGTGCAAAGTTCGAAAAGATGACGTAGAATCGTCCCACCCCTGGTTAGTACATTGCAGGTATGCGAATTATGGTTAATGTTACAGGTCTTAAACTATTCAAGGTATGTGTCTTTAGCTAATTGTATCGTTTATAAGTACCTTTGTTTTACATGTATTTAACATGTTTAAGGATTACTGGTGTTCTTTGAAATTTGGATGATGTGATAAAATGTCTGATTTTATTTAAAAATGATGTCTCGTCTGCTCTCTCTAAATAAATGGACTAGTCTATGGACCAAATTATTTTAAATAAAAACAAAACAACTTTGAGTAAAATTGCGTCAAAGCTTTTCGGATATAAAGTGCACAATTTTTGTCATATACGTATTATTTCTGATATTATGTTCACGTCAATAGTGTTGACATACTGTAATGTAATATATGGTTGTCATTGCTCATATGTTAAGTATGCATTTGGTTGAACTTTTCACTTAACCATACCCCATCCATTTTGGATAATTTAATAAAGATGGCCGACCAAGAGTCCTGAACCGACGAGTTACCGTTCAATGATAAAACTGAGGTTCCTTATAAGCGTTCTAGAAAATGTATGCAGATAATTATGGATATAAAAATCGAACAGGAAAAGTAGCATTTCAGGACGACAGTCAACCACAAACACACACAGAAACAAAGAACAACTTTAAAGATGAACAAAATGCCAAATTAGACATCACAAACACAAGTGTTGACAATAGGGCTACCGCCTTGAAACGGTCAGTGGCAAAAAAAGGTTAAACCAGATTCTAGGGTGCACCAAACCTCAAACTTACCCTACTGTTATCCCAATAAAACGGGACAGTGTAAATAAAGAAATCCCCTCCGTGAACTAATGAAGTTTGCGTTTATCAGTGATACTATGTACAATCCTTTGAATGTGAGTAATATTAGTATTGATATAAACGTTGTTATGAACGTCCAACTGGAAATGTAGCTTTCACAGAACACAGTCAACCCAAAACACATAGACAATACAAGTATGTCGATTAAAGCTTTCAGACAATGAATCAATATATTAAACGTTCTATATTCATTGTAGTGCCGGGGTGGGTAGGACAGGAACCTTTATAGCTTTGGACATTCTCTATGACCAAGGTAAAGAGCTGAACTACATAAATGTTTACGAGTGTGTACAGGAACTGAGACGACAACGTGTAAACATGGTTCAAACACAGGTAGACATTATTTATTTAAGTATTCGCACATTTACACAACATTATAACTGTGTAGTTACATTTTAAATTGTTTATTAACTATTTCATATGCATGTTCTTTGCTTGATAAGTTTGACTTTTGATATAAGAATGATTGAATTGAAAATTTAAACACCTCGTCAACAGTTTAGATTATTTTGAGTCACCACAGAGATCAGAAAGATATGAGCATAGCACTCCTTGAACCTTTCCACATTCTTACTTTCGAATAGATTCCTATGGTTACTTGATTGCGCAGAGAATGTTATAAGAATCGTTCATGGTTATCCGGTGAAGATCGGGAATTCCAACACGAGGTATAATTGTTTTTATCGGAACCGAGGCTCTGCCGAGGTCCGGATTAAAACAATTATCCCTAGTGTTGGAATTTCCCTATCTGAACTGGAAACCCATGATTGATTATTTTTCTTGCATACCGTTTATATTCTGCGCGTTGATGTCGCCAATTACTTACGTTTTGCATGTTTAGTTCCACAATGACGTCATGCAACTGTCATTGTTTATATCAGCGCGTGACTTTTATCTTCCCCCATGTGTAAGATCAGGCTTTCCAGCACCCATGCAAAATACGGATCACCATATCCGGTATGCAAGAAACTCCGATATTTACGTCCCCATCTGACGGACGTGGCTAGGTGAAGTGTCTTGCCTAAGAACACATCGAGATATAACAAGGAAGCAATACACACTCAAGCTACCAAATGGCTGCTCCCAACTAAATTCCATTTTGTTTATTTCGCTCTTCGGGCCATAGTATTTTGTTAGATACTGGGACCATACGCCGCTGGACATGGGGGAGGAAATTCTCTATGTCCACCGCCATATGCATGCCATCTTCAGGATGGTTAAAATTATGTACTATTGATTTTATGAATATTGAGTTTTGCTCAAACCGGGGCTAAAGGGCGTGAGCGGTAGCTAGCATATTTCACTACGTTCATGAACAGTCTCAATCAAACAGAGACTGCAATATTTTGTATGTGTCGTGTTCGGCCGTTTCCAAAGGTCCTTATCATACTCCTTTAGTATAAGGTTAGAATGACGTTAATCCTCTTGCGTACATACTACTCTGCTAAATTATAAGTATACGTTGTTTAAAGTGATAGTACATCATAAAGGGGAACAGTTATCATTAGGTCGAGTTGTCAAATTAAAAGATAATATCACTTTCCCAGGGACAATACAAATATCTGCATAAGGTGGCATATGAAGCCCTGGTTTTAAACACTCAAGCAATACCGGTGCATGACTATGAACAAGAATATCGAAGTCTACTACAAGTCGAAAAGAAGAATGGCATTACAGGACTGATGACAGAATTTGAGGTAAATTGTTGCTTTATGTACGAGTACTGCAGTTACAGTTTTGTACGGAGACGTAGGTGCATATGTAATTAACTTCAAAACAACCTGTCACTGCAATAATGAAAATTTATTTAGGGGTAAAGTATCAGATATGTGTCTTGTCTGGATTCTTCTCTTGTTTGCCACGCGCAGTATACGAAAGCACATTTTCTTTATTTAATTAGAAGCAGTTTAAGTTTGGAATTGGAATACATATTTATAAACCAAAATATCAATTCCTAGTATTTAGTATCTATTTTTGGAAAGCGTTACTTATATTTAAATAACCCCGACCATATCTTAGAAATTATCATAAATATACGCATGTTAAAGTTATAATGTATTTTATAAAATTATCTCAATGTTCATTTCTTCACAAAATAAAGTTCCTATATTCTACAGCGATTATTCATGTCTTAATATTTCATCAAATCATAACCTCACGCGTTTATGGACATGGTTAATTTAAGTTACGCGACTATAACCATAAACACTACTAGAATAAGTCTCCTCGACTACAAATACGCCGTGTTAATATTCACTGGTCCTTTGGGATCATCGAGCCCCAATCTGTGTGGCTTTACAGTAGAATACCACTTAATCCGGTTCTAGGGGACGTTCTAGAGGTGTTGCACATTATATTACCTCTCATGAACAGACTTAATAAAAGCGAGCCCGCTGTATGTGTTTGTTGCTTACAATAGATCTATTTTTCAGTATTTAATACTAGTAAAATGTATCCATATATTTGATTGAAGTTCAAAACATTTTGTTACTTTTTCTGACAAGGAAGAAACTATGTGTTTTCAAAAGTTAATTAACAAGCGTAGTATCATTATTAAAGAAGATGCAGGGTGATACTTTCGATCTCTCGAATGAAGATCTGACTGACATCGAAAAAGGAGGTGGTGATACACAGGATGTGTTCGCAGCAGCCAAACGTGAGGAAAACAGAAATAAGAATAGATACAACAATATTCTGGCGTGTAAGTCTAGATTCGAGCATGGTCAATTGTTACAGTAAATTATATAAAACAATATATGCAATATATATGATTTTATATAAAGATATGTCTTAAACACGATTATATTTGTCTAAAAGTCGATACAAACATTCGGTAATATTTAAATCGTTTAAATCCTTTTTCTCAATAAGCATTCCGGAAAACGAGTACCATTTATTTTTATTTTTTCAATTTTTATTTGAAAATCAATTTCGCTGCATTCCTTTGCCAGTCTACTCAAGTCCTCAACAATGAGCCTATATAAATATCGTGTTAAATACAGTTCCTAAAAAAAAGAATTGGTAAATTAGCACTATAATGATTGTGTGTTTTTTACTACTAATTGTATGATTTTGTTTTCTGTTAATAAGCTAATGATTACCGACCGTTCCTGTCTTCCCATGTTCCCGGATGTAACGACTATATTAACGCCGTGTATGTACCGGTAAGTCTACACATTTCCTGTCATTTAATGTACCCGGATGTTACGACTATATTAACGCCGTGTAAGTACCGGTAAGTCTACACATTTCCTGTCATCTCATGTACCCGGATGTAACGACTATTTAAACGCTGTGTATGTACCGGTAAGTCTACACATTTCCTGTCTCTCCATGTTCCCAGATGTAACGACTATATTAACGCCGTGTAAGTACCGGTAAGTCTACACATTTCCTGTCATCTCATGTACCCGGATGTAACGACTGTATTAATGCCGTATACGTACCGTTAAGTCTACACATTTCCTGTCCTCATGTACTCGGATGTAACGACTATATTAACGCCGTGTATGTACCGGCAAGTCTACACATTTCCTGTCAGCTCATGTACCCGGGTATTACGACTATATTAATGCCGTGTAAGTACCGGCAAGTCTACACATTTCCTGTCAGCTCATGTAACCGGGCGTAACGACTATATAAATGCCGTGTATGTATCGGCAATTCTACAAATATCATGTCATCTCATGTACCCGGATGTATGGACTATATTAATGCCGTGTATGTACCGGGAAGTCTACCCACTTTCTGTCCTCATGTACTCGGATGTATCGACTATATTAATGCCGTGTATGTACCGGTATGTCTACACATATCCTGTCATCTCATGTACCCGGATATAACGACTATATTAATGTCATGTATGTACCGGTAAAGTCTACACATATCCTGTCATCTCATGTACCCAGATGTATCGACTATATTAATGCCGTGTATGTACCGGGAAGTCTACACATTCCCTGTCCTCATGTTCCCGGATGTAACGACTATATTAATACCGTGAATGTACTGGTAAGTCTACACATTTCCTGCCAACTCATGTATTACTAAGCGGGTGTAACGACTATATGTTAATGCCGTGTATGTACCTGCAAATCTACACATTTCCTGTCAGCTCATGTACCCGGATATATATTAACGCCGTGTATTTACCGGTTAGTCCAACAACGGAGCAACCAGACAATAAACGCTCTTTATCCTGCTTGACCTGACATTATTCTGTACAGACTATAATACATGTTTCAATCACGTCTAGAGTATATACGTGATTTATTCATTGTCTGCAGAATTTCTAATTTTAACTACAGTAACTTCTAATTATGATACACGTTGTTCGCATTCCACGTGATTTATGAACCACTTCGGGTTTAATCTAAATACCGACACTCAAAACTATCTGTTTATTGTGATGGTGAACAAGCTATTATATTTCATTATGTATTGATCAGTTTGAAATAATACAAATACTTTTCTTCGAAATGTACCATTCAGAGTAAGAGAAATTTGCGAGGCTACATACTGAGTCAAACACCCCTAGAAAATACTGCTGTTGACTGCTGTAGACTCGTATCTGAAAACAAGATACCGGTCATCGTCACCTTTGACGACAGTGGTTCGGAGAAAGTGAGTATGAACACTAAATATCTTCATTAGGATTTTGTTTGCATCTTCTCAAGCATCACTAAAACTGTTGATGACTCGGGTATGAACAATGTTTTAAACTTAAATGAAATAATAGTCATGTGGTGGTGATCCATTTATTGTGTCTCGTTTTTAAAAAGGGCATATTCAAGAGTTTCGGATTGATCTGTATTGTAGTATAACTAATGATACAAATAATAGGACATCAACAGTTTTAACGAGGTAGATTCTGGCATTTACAGGTCTTACGAAAAAGTAGTGTATAAGTATCTCGTGGTTGAGCAATAATTATGTTTTAACTAGTTATTTTCTATTTCAATTATCACAGTTATGTAAATATGCATGTACTACAAGTTGTCAGTATGTCTTAATACAAATATTCGTTTTAGCGGACATAAGTGTTTGGTTTATTTAAACAAATATATACCGAAATATATTAGGTCGGAACCTATTTGCCAGACAAGGGAAGTTTAATGGTTGGACCTTTTAAAGTGGAGCTGATGTCAGAGGAAAGGAAAGCTGACTACAAGATCCGAAACTACAAAATGCACTTTAAAGTAAGCACCTACTGTATAACATGCCATGTTGTAGAGTAATATTTTAGAATCGCAATTACATCGTTCATGCCTCACCCTGAAAGTGTAGAAGACATTTGGGGTGCACACATTATGTTTTTTGTTTTATTCCGAGTACGATGTCTTGAAACGCTCAAACGTTGGCTGTTTCGATTAAGTTGATTGCAAAAACAATAGACATCTTGAAGGAAAATCGATGTAATATACCATAGCTATTGTTTATAGATTCGGGTGTTCGACATTTTTCCGGCGTCGCCTTCGTGGATGTAGCTGTTGTTGTTGTAGTAGTAGTAGTAGTAGTAGTAGTAGTAGTAGTAGTAGTAGTAGCGGTAGTAGTAGTAGTAGCAGTAGTAGTAGTAGTAGTAGTAGTAGAGTTGTAGTGGTAGTAGTAGTAGTAGTAGTAGTAGTATTAGTAATAGTAGTAGAAGTAGTAGTAGTAGTAGTAGTAGTAGTAGTTGTAGTAGTAGTAGTAGTAGTGGTAGTAGTAGTAGTAATAGTAGTAGTAGTAGTAGTAGTAGTAGTAGTAGCAGTAATAGTAGTAGTAGTAGTAGTAGTAGTAGCAGTAGTAGAAGTAGTAGTTGTAGTGTTTTAGTCACACATGTAACACGCAATGTAAAATTCAAATGGAAAACATGTTAATAGAAAAATGTACTTCTTTGCAACTATATAAAGAAATATGAGTCGCAGTTTGTGTGTTCATAAATAATTCTGAAACTTAAACAGTTTGTGATAACGGTTTTAAATGTCAAGAGAATATTGCTGAAGACACATCAATAACAGCCAAATGCTTAAAACATATTTTAGATGTAAAATTTAATTTGACATCTTTAAAACAGTACCACTGGAGTCGAAGTGCAATTTAATCAGTCAATTTTCTAATGCTTAAACATGCTTTATACCTTCCTATAGTGCTATTGACTGCAAAACATACACGATAACCTTAAATAAGGAATGATTTGCCATCGCTATTCTAAAGCTGTCAATATTCTAGGCACATTTATTTTTCATTAAAACAGGGACAGGACCAATGGTGCATAACACAGATATTATTCACAAAATGGTCAAGTGCGGATACAGTACCACGTGATCAAGAGGCCATGTTAAATCTTATTCAAGGAGTTAACGAACAGCTAACGATAGACGACAGAAAGTGTACCTTAGTTCAGTGTTTGTAAGTTACATAGATCGATATGAGACTTTCTTCACAACTTGAGATGCATGCTATAAATCATTACTATGAATCAATTAAGTTGCACTATAGGGGCATGTAGTCTACATACTATTAAAATGACTAGCTGAAAGGATTGTAATGCCTACCACTTACTCTCTACCATCGTCTGACATAGAACTTGCAAACAAAATGCATTCAAAGCAAATGCAAAACAAAAACAATTGCAGAGATAAACAGAGACAAAGTATTCGACAGCATAAACATAACAGGGTTGATAATAGGTGTACCGCCTTAACACGGTCAATGGTAAAAATCCACTGGGTGTTTAAACCAGTTTCAAGGGTTTACGAAAACTCACTCTTACCCTAATATCGTTCCAACTAAACAGGACACTGTCAATATAGAAATACCCGAGAGACTATATCCTCTAAAAACTAGGAAGCAATAATAGACAATTTAGGCAAAACGCAAAGATGATCATTTAATATAAAAAACAAAACAAAACACTATAACAGAGTCAACTAACGAAATATCCGATTAAGGACATTGTTTGGAAGATCTCAGTAAAGCAGTCCTTTCGTTGATGACGTGTCATAAACTTGACATCATTGCCGTTTTTATTCATAAATTATACAAAAAACATTTATAGTATCTTAAAAGCTTGCAAATCATAAGAGTCAAACTTACACTCATATATAATCTCTGTAGTAGCATATACCGTCTTTTATTTGATAGTTTGTAAAATATGATTGTGTCGGTACATTTATAATATTACTAGACTCGCCATTTTAACAGACCACATTTAATACCCTCATGTCAATATAGTGCATCTCAATTACAACTATGGCGCTGAGTGAAATTTATTTTAAACATATATAAAGCATTTTATTTTATGATAAGCAATGAAATACTGTATTTTATCAGTGAAATAAAAGTGTTATTCCACACTGTGGAATATAGAGTTTTATTTCCACAGTAGCTGCCGGGATTAATTTTTTAATGTACAACCAATACAAATGCACAGTAACACGACTCACAAGATATTCCAACTGTTATACTGTTAAATCCACAATTTAATTACTTTCTTTCTATGACCTTAACGGTTTCAAAGAAAGTGACGTCATGTAACGCTTCGTTACGTCATCGTGAACAGAGCGCGTAGCCAGGTGTGTAAAACGGTTTAGTTACTGAAATTGCTTAAATAATTGTTTGTAAAATCATAAAATAAAAAGAAAATTTGTTGTTTTGTCGTGAATAACATATTTTATTTCATCTCGAAGATAGAAAACGTTTATATTTTCACGAATGCGATGAAATAGAATATGTTATTCACTCCAAATCAACAAATATCCTCTATGTATTTATTCCGATAAGGATACACTTGAGGATAAACCAACATGTCTTCATTCTTTCTAATCCTGAATATATACGACTGCATAGTATAACACACAAAGATAATTCCTTGTTCTACTGTCTATTCCAGGAATGGTGCCGAGAGAAGCGGATTCTTTGTAGTACTGATGAACGTACTAGAACGAATAAGACTCGAACAAGAGGTCGCCATTCCACAAGTCATTAGACATATGCGACAGATACGTCAACAGATCATACCAAACTTTGTACGTAGCTTGTATTCATAAATTCACTAGCTTGATTCGCAGTGAAGTAACTATAAACAGTATAAGAGGAGAACTTTGGAAATCTTCGAACACGATAAATATACAACATATGTCAGTCTCGGTTTGTTTGACTGTTATACCCGCTACCGTTAATGCCCACTATCCCTGGGTTGAAGCACTCTAACAATCGCAATCATATTGTTTTTAAATAGTTTAAATCATGTGTTTATGTTTGTATTCACAATTACGATTCCAGTTAATAATACTAGTTTAGATGCACAAAATAAATAGTGTACAGGTATACGCTTATGTTTCTTCAATCTATTACTTAGAAAAGATCGCACGTTTATTATTTCATTTCATTCTGTCTGTAAATGAAAGTAATAATGATATGTTCTCTTAGTTCGTTAAACTTCTCTTCAATAGCCTTAACAGTTTATGAGATTATGGGATTGTTCTCATATTTTGGGAAAAGTTCGTTAATAAAATAAAATAAAATATTAAACTTGAAACACATACATCTGGCCGTTATCTGTAACTGACGTTGTACGGCTTCATTTTTCCCTTCTTCTCTACAGGAGCAGTACAAGTTTTGCCACGAAGTTGTGCTTAGTCATATACAGACCGCAAGTATATATGCCAACCTCTAACCGGGAATCAATCCCTCAGGGGCATAGGAATCTTTATGTGAGGAAGCTATCCAGCTGGCTTACGGAACGTCGGTGGTTCTACCCAGGTTCCCGCCCGTGCACGAAAATTGCCCGGAGGGGCACCTGGGGTCTTCCGCCACCAATGGAAGCTGGAAAGTCGCCATATGACCTTAGCTGTTGGTGCGACTATAAAATCCAATTCAATTCAATTATAACCGGGAATAGCATGCTCGATGATTCGGAAAGGCTTAAAATGTTAAACAATGTACACTACAACACAGTGAACTTTTAGTCTTTTGGCTGTTCCTTGTGATACGCAGGCTTCATAACCGCTGCTCCCAACTAAATTCCATTATGTTTATTTCACTCTTCGGGGCATTTAATTTTATTAGATACTGGGACCATACGGCGTACGACATGGGGAAGCAAATAACTCCATGTCCACCGCCGTATGCATGCCATCTTCGGGATGGTTAAAATTGTATACTATTGATTTTATGAATATTGAGTTCTGCTCAAGCCGGGGCTAGAGGGCGTGAGCGGTAGCTAGCATATTCCACTACCGCTCATGAACAGTCTCAATCAAACCGAGACTGCAATATTTCGTATGTGTCGTGCTCGGCCGTTTCCAAAGGTCCATTATCATACTCTTTTTTACTTTGTTTCAGTCTGTATAATTAAATGGAATACCACGTATGTATCAATCAAAAAAAACACAATAAAAACAAACAAACAAGAAATGTAACAGGTATTATATTATATCATCTATGTTCACCATGCGGATCTTTCAATGAAAAATTAGTTATAAAATAAATTATTTTAAACGATTATAATCTTAAATCATACATATAATGAACACCCTAACTCGTTATCAATCGAATTGATTCTTGGTGTAGATGTTATAATTTATGGTTTTGTTTATAGAATAAACCAATACCTAACTAGCAGATTTCAGTTTTATAAAACTTATATACAGCCATACCTAAATTTTTGAAGTGAATGAAATTAAACTATAAAGTAATTCTTTGAGGTACTTTCAGAAGAAATATTTCAAATTATTTAAAATTCGAAATTATTAACTACACGAATTAAGTAACCTTTGATAATTCACATAAGAAGTTCATAATGTAGAAATCTCTTACACCTGAATGTTTGATACCCTCCGATGCATTGATTCTTGAATTATCACATCTATTTAGTTGTATATAAAAACATTTACATGTATAGACAACACGTAACATATTCAGGTTCCGTTATCTTGTCTAAGAACAATTTCCTTCTGTAACTATTACATTTTTATTAAATTGTTTTAAGTCCCAAACAAAGACAATTTGGAACGTTCGCAACATGCATATTTGTGTACAAACGTTGAAAGTGATTTATAAAGAAAAACTATATAATCCTATTGTATTTTATTTGTATATTTTTCTTTTGTTTTCTTTTTCTTTTTTGAGACTATATGTATAGTGAGTGTAAATAATTATGTAAATAGAGGGCCGCGTGGAAAATAGGATAAAGCAAAATATGTTCGAGTTGCATGTACCGATTATATCCTTTCCATCTTGAATGATAATACCTACGTAAAGTGAAAACACTGATTTGGATACCCCAAATTAGGGTACACCTCTGAAGTTAAAGGCCAGCGTCAGTTTTAAGTTAAGGGTGAGGTGAGTGTTCGTTTTTGGTTTGGGGCCCAAACTATATATGTCAACTTATAAACAAGATACGAAGTATTTTAGCAACAACAGGTCGTTTAAGTTATAAAAATCAAATGTGTGTAAATATATAAATCAGACTGATATCAGATAATTCCAAGAAAATATAGAGTATATAAAGTGTAGAAACAGTGTGTAGAACACAAAATTAACATTATATTATACTGTGAACGGCACCGCATATGTATAAATTAACCTAAGTGTGCCCAGGCAAAGCTACTAAAGTGAAAAATAAAAGAGCTGTTAACTAATGAAGCAATTAAACTAAGTACAAAACAGTTTGAAACGAATGCCTTAAACAGTATTTCCATATAATTGTTCATTATATACATGAACTACATATTTACTAATTACTATTTTTTGTTAATAAACAATATTTATTTTAACGTATGTTTATTTAATCGATTGTTATATACAAAATGGTATTACTAGCTATGCTTCCGTAGAGAATGAGTATTATTTAGATATTTTGGTTAGTATGCTAATTGCTCCATCTTTTTCATTTCATGTTTTTTCTGTTTTGTTTTCCGTATTGTGTGTAAAACTGAATGTGTATTAACATGTTATTGGTACTCATTAATACATTCAGATAGTAATGAAAACACATAACAGTCGGTGCATTTAAATTGAACGCAAATATCCATGTTCTAATGATATAATGACTAATAGGTCTCATTAGGCTGGGTATTCGTGCAGCATATATTATCCTGAATTGTTTTGTATATTTGACAGTTTGTAACAATGTTATTTTAATGTTATCAAATTAAAATAAACAATATGTAAAACTTGGTCCATTACACTCCTATACTATTGTTTGGGGCGCTTGTTTCAGCCAAATGTTTTTCTGCAGTAATGCGAGCAATTAAAATAATACAGCTAAAATGATGTTTTGATGGGGCTTTTCCTATGTAAATTCCTTGTTGGTGGGACAGCAGAAAATTAAGAAATGTCAAATAACTTGAGTAATACTTCATATTTTGCTATAAAACTTTCAGGGTGTCTTAATTTACTAATATCCAACAATTTAAAACCATTTTTGGATAAAAATTATTTTTCAAATTTTTTAGGCAGCAGAATTTTGCATTGAAAATGACCCATCAAAAACAACTTTAGCACATGAATCTTTTATTTCTCAACCAATTTTGAAAAGTAAGGTAATTTTATTTACCACTAAAAATGTCTGTTTCGCTGATATACAACTTATTTAGGTAGCAGATTCATATTATCTTAAAAGTTCAAAAAACCTTCGGCTGAAACAAGCGCCCCAAACAATCAAAATCCAAACAGGAAATGAAGCTTTCACAGAACACAGTCCAAACACACATTTAAAAGAAACAAAAAGTATATGGATAAATTCTAATTTAGAAATAAAGTACGTGATAACACAAACACAATAGTTGACAATAAGGGTAACGGTTGGTGGAAAGAAAGAGCTACGGAGTTTTAACCAGGCTTTAGGTTGCACCAAACTTCAATATTTCCCTTTTGTCATTCCAATAAAGCGGTCAGATTAATTCAAGATGGCCGATATGAATATAAATAGAAATATATAAGACCAAGAGCGGTTGCTAATCAGAATGAGAAATGTGAACATTTCGTAATGGAATATCAAACGGCTTACATAATAATTTGTGTATGTTGTCTTCTCATGGCCATCTTCTCGGTTGCCCTTGATAATTAAAAGAAATGTCAACCAGTTTATGTTTGTGATGTAATATCTTGCCCTTTATTCATCTTTGTAATTATTGTTTGTTTCTTTGCGTGTTTTTGGCTGACTGAATGCTGCGTTTCCTGTTCGACCTTTATATCTGATCGGATTAAAATTAAAAGCATGGGTATAGTATGAAGAGACTCCATCAGGGCTTCGCCTTTTCAACATATTAATTACTATTAACGTGATTAACCTGGATATTTTATAACTCAATGTATTATATTATCAACGGATTCTGACTACTTCTATATATGTTTTATTATGTTCCATATCTACCACTGGCAATGAAGTAGTCTAAACAAAGTATGTGTTCAAACTTGATTATAAATTGTTAATTCGTAAATCGACACAGTTTGTGTTAATTGTTTAAGGGTGTCTACTCAGCCAGTGTACGATTGTTCGTCTACAAAGTAAAAGCAGTCAATGTTACAAAACACATTAAATGCGCTTGTAGACATGCTTGCCTGTGTCATATGAAGATCTGTATATCAACGTGTTTCCTGTATAAAATACTTCTATATATAAATTACATCATATATCCATGCTGACAATTCATAGTCTAAAGCTATTCTATCTCAATTGCCTGGTGAGAGAAAAGTTTATAAGTGTATCATTTCTTGATTGTACACAAGTGTAAACCGGAAGTAAGTACTTCCACGCGTTAAGCAGGAGTTTAATTATTCAAATGAATCCATTAACAAAGTAATCAAAATGATTTGGCTGATAACTTCAAGCCGCACTTCAACAGTGATAGCATGAACACCACGAACAAATTTTGTTCAACGATACGGAGATGAAAGGAAGTATAGTTCAAAAGATATGTGTCTCCCTCAAAGAAATATAATGGACGTCGCTTAAAGCTACTTAATCATTAATTTCATCACTAGTTTAATCACTGGGTTTGTATTGTCACGTGGTTATCCAATGAGCTTTCAGTGAGCTAGGTTTATTCTTGACGTGGTACTCAATTTCACGAGTTTTTATCGCTATAACATTGACATACTTTTCCGAGATATTAAATTAGTCTTACATTGCATTTTTGCATTGCCTTTAATTTATGAATTATACAAAATAAATAAATGTGTTGAAAACTTATATTTAGTGACATAGCTGGAGTTTTAACATATTTATTCAATATTCGCTTTACAAAAATATTATAGTGTTATTTGCAAACCGAATGGGGTTTGAGCATTCATTCTGCATTGAATGCATGGACTGCATCTCTCGTATGAAATCAAAGCACAGTATGTCAATTGTATTTATAATTGAATGCAAGATGTCCACAATTCTTCCAGGTCGCCTCCAGTTCCTTTAATGGGAGTCATTTACCGGTTCAAATTTAAGTAATGGAAATTGAGCGTGACGTGCAAAAAAAAATAAAACGAAAACTAATTAAGCTTATATTCATGGCATCATCTGAAAGCGTTATTTGTAACATAGCTCTAACTTTTTATAAAACTTACAACACGTGCAATAACTGCCGCTATACGTTAGCCTTGCTATAACTGACAGATTTGGTAATAACATACTTGTTTAAACAACAACATTAGAGCAATGGTGCAAAACATTTACAGTATAGTGTTCTCGTGTACGTAATTTATAAAATATAAATATTTGATCAGATGGGCTATTGAAATTAATAGAGTTGATGGTTTAACTGATTGTATCACATAACATGCGGTGTGGGAGTGTAATAACACCATTCAATATTTTCGATATTCCTCTAGTGGTATAACATAACGTTAATGACGTCATGGACGTCACGTTAACGTTCGTTTTCTGACGTAATGTGACGTTATAAGTTATGTGATAAATAGGATCTAACATTCGGTCTCATTCATTATTGAATTTATCAAACTCGTTAGCAAAAATGGTATAATGCGAGGCTCTTTTATAATGCTCGGCAAGAGCCTCGCATTATATCATTTTGCCAACTCGTTTAATAAATTCAATAATGAATGGGCACTCATGTAAGATCCTCTATATATAAAGTATGTAATGTTATTGTTACTGTTAAATATAATTATATGTACGTTCTTGTATTCAAGTTAAACTCCGTTTGATATACTTCTATTACAATCCATAAGAAATGTCTGTATCTTTGTTTCTTTTGAGTTTCTCTACCGATTCATATTGTCATTTGTACAGACTGGCTCCCATCTTTTATAGATATATAGTTTTGTTTATTGTTTTAATTTTACTGTTTTGCAATGGAAATACACACATAATCTGCTAATAATTATTTATAACTGTTCTATTCAAGGTTATAAGTCTATAATTCAAGGGGGATTGATACAATTTATTGTTTAAGGTAGACTGAATTGCCTCAACAACTATAACAGAATTGGAGCCAGTCTTAATATTAAATAACTTATAAATAAATGTAGCATTTCCTTATTATTTGACAATGCTTTTATTGTAAACCTTATAATATAATAAAATTTGCAATTATCTGCAGTTCTAATGTTTTGATTGATGACCTTATTACAAAATGTCCCTAATATCGTTTATTGGCGAGGCGCCTTGAGCGCGCAGCCTATATTTGTATTTGCTTTTTGATGCTGCATAAGGAGGAGTACGTGGTAAATGGAAGAGCACGTGTTTCAAAAAGACTGGCCAAAATGTTGGGGGTAAAAGACTGGCCATAGGATCATGCTGTTGTATTGAAATTGCTGTATTGAAATTGGCGCTATGTCATAGGTCCATATATTAGGTAACTATTAGGCTACAACTTTGAAACTGTATACAGTTGTTCTACATTATAACGTGACCCGGCATATCAGGTTTCATAACTCTGTGCTGCTTTCTGCAAAATATATGCCCCTTTTTTAACTTAGTATATTGGATAGGTTTTCCGTTAAGGTCCACTTTTTTTCCAGTATTTTTTGGACAAAAATACGACTTATTGTCATCCCTTGATCAGCGTCTGCGTATTTGGTTAAGTTTTATGTTAAGGTGCACTTCTTTCAGTAACTATAACATATACAGCTTTAAAACTTTGCTTGAGCATGCTATTTCCTGACGCAGAAAATTATCATGATCAGCCCTACGTGGCACACACCTATGACAAAGATCAGTGTCAAACATTCAAAATAAAACCTATATGATATCTTACCACTACAAACCACTTCTTCCGAATACATGTCCACCTACCCCAGCCATTTGTCATAGTACACATTTCACTGATCATATCAGCTTCTTTTTTTCTATTTTTTTTATTTAATTCAAACTACCTCTACATTCTAAAAATGTATATCAGTTTGTGCCTTTATTCTCAAATTACTATTGCTTACTGTTGCCATATAACTTTTATACTTTTTAAAATATTTCTACATTACTGTTGCAAATAAATACACATGTTTGTTTCCTCTTTTGGAAAACATTCTGCGCCGTCCTAATGCTTTACATCAGTTTATTTTTGTATTTATTGTAATTAAACAGCTAATATATATCCTTCGTTGGTGTTAACCTGTAAGCATTTACTTAGACTACACTTGTTGAGAACTTAATGTACCAGAGCGTGGAGCGCTGTGGTGTAGTGGTAGAGAGTGGACCCATGATCGAAAAATCGTGGATTCGATCACCACCATGACCATATGTGCTGTGTCCCAGAACAAGGCCTTTATCTGCATTGGCTTAGTACTCGTTCTACCAGGGAAGACATCGGTAGTGACTAAAATAAGTTCATAGAGCTTTCGTTACAATCGATGTAAAATAAATATGTTTAAACTAATGTACCAGAGGATAAAACTAGAGGAAAAAACATCGTTTACCGTAGTTGACGTAGACAACGATTCTGTGGAAAAATAGAACGGCATCCATTGGTCAATTTGAATGTGTAAATATATTGTGTCAGCTGTGACAATCCTACAAATTTGCTACCGTCGTTCTTGAAAAAAAGAAAAAAGTGTAGGTTTTAACTCTTTTGGCAAAACATGTCGATCTTACCATACGGCTCCGTTTAAACTACTGCTAATACGTCATGGTTAACAACTTCCTATAAATACGAATCATCAGTATGCCATCAGCTGCTGCAGTGAGCCATATAAATGACATACTGCGGCAATATGGCATACTGCGTCGTCACAATGCTGCATTTATTTTTGTTATATCTCAGCATCGATCTTCATCAAACTTTAACAACACCTTCCTCTCATAATGCACTGACCATATCCTGAAAACTAGGTCATTGTGACCCAAAATATACGTTACGTTAACCTGTTTGTTATGTTGTTCACTAAATGTTAACATTTTTGTTTATCATTTCTCAGCATTTCTCAGCCCCTTGGACAGTAACTTGCCGACATATACCAAGCGTGAATAAATATTGAATTGTTTAATTGTTGTTGTATCTATTATTACAAAACATGAATGAAAAAGAGTAGAGTAAAGGTGCAATAAATCGACAAGCATTTTTACTAACATAAATGGCAAATAACTATGCATGGCATTCATAGGGGCACTACAGAATTGTGCCACTAGTTTTTGTACTTGATTTTGAGTGTGTATATCAAGTTTCAAATGAATATCTTGAAACCTTCTGAAGTACAACATTTCATCTTCTAAATTCAACAATTCTCCAGGCAATAACTGCACGGCATTAACCGAACCAGACCACTAGTGTGTTACGCATATCAATCATGTATACCAAATTTCAAACCAATATCTTAAAAAATGTGGAATTAGTTTACTCCGCAACATGGCTTCAGCAAAATATAGTCACGTTAGCTAATTCCAAGGGCAAAACTCTGCAAGGCAAAACCTGAACCGCATCAAATTTGTGTCACTCACACCTCCATTTTATGTTGAACACCCCCTGCTTCTCCCCCCTCCCCCCCCCCCCCCCCCCACCCACACGCAGACAGACAGACAATAGAAACTCTTCTTTTTTTCTTTTTTTTTACATATGTCTGTGTTGTTTTGGTC